>JTDE01021119.1:106047-116953 GCA_014338405.1 Paragonimus skrjabini miyazakii
AAGTATATTTGTGATCTCGTGGTATGATAGTTAAATTTTAGTATTGCTGATGATAAATAATTGTATAAAATGCAATCTATATCACCTAACCAAATGTACACTTTTCAACATGAGACCCAACGTGTCAAATACATGGACGTATGCTAGAGTTTGATAATAAAGGGTAATCTATCTACTACAATGAAATGAAAAACCAGTTATAAACAAAATGATTTATTACTGCAGCAAATAACACAAGTTACTAACTGACTGACCAAGGCACACGTTTAATATATCTCGTATTCTGTTTACTTTCATGACAAGGACGTTTTTGCAGAATCAGTGCACTGAAATTCAACCAGAGTGCTAACCTCAAAAAGTTGATATATTCCGTATTACCAAGCATATCGATGAAAGACATAGTTGTGTTAATCGGAAGTCCTAAGAATCATTTTGGATGACTGTACCATACGGTGTCCGCCTTATCGTTGTCAAAATACGTACAATGTATGACTACGGCATTTGGAATAGCTTGAGGGCAATGAACATGTGAAATGAATCTTCAGAAAGACCCACATGGACGTTTTATTTTTTAACTGATGCGAAAGAAACATTAACTACTTGTGAAGAAATTTAAGGTTTAAAAAAAGTGTTTGATCAAAAAAAAACATTAAACCAAGGTACAGAACAAACTTTGTTACATGAGTATCACACTGCGCAATTGTTTGGTTGGTGTGAATAGAACTGGTGGCATCGGCGGAATGTATATAGACAGTACGTAGATTGGTTTTTAGAAGATTGTATACATGATCACGGAAGGTCGTTGGCAGAGTTGCACTCATCGGGATAATTTTTCATGCAGATGGCCTTTGAAACATTTTCACTTGGAGAAAAGGTTGTCAGAAGCAAAATTGACAAACCTATTTTTAATTCCATCCTTCTGTTACGATCAAATTAAAGATGCCCTAAGAGAATAACAAATGATGCTGATTAAAACACACTGCTTTGTATATGATCTATACTCCGTAGAACGCGTAACGCTTTGTGTCTTACCAAACAATTCAATGTAAATAAATTCGTCACATCAAAGTTTCATGTATGCAGATAACTTCTTATGTCAAGAAGATTGAAAAGGCACATAGAGCCAAAACATTATAGACAACATGTGGTTATTAAGAAAACGTTTGAGTAATTTCGTTGCTATCAAGTTGTGGTTCCCCAACAGTGTGCGCTGACTACTGAATACACATTGCCTAAATTTGTAATCTTCACATAAAAGATGGAATGTAATCATATCTACGTTTTTGGTCACCGCTCCGACTAAGTGTGTAATTTTTATGGAATTACTCCAGAGCAACTTCGTTCTGTATGTCTCAGATGGAAGCTTATGCCATTTTTACCTCCACCGTTTACAACTGTGATTGAATGACTTATAGCTGGCAAGTTTATCTGGTATATCATTTTTAGTTTGCAGTCGTTGAAAATAGTTATTGTCCATTTCTACATCGGTTTTATTCTCTGCAAAACTCGTTGTCAATAGTTGGTTTTGCCATTCTGGCTGGCACAGAAATGAGCAAAATTACTAATGGAATGAAGCCATAAAATTGCAGCAGTTCAGTCGGTGCTCCGGCAACAACCGGAAGCACAACGATGCATTAACAGATTAAAAATTCTGAATGTAGTACTTACCGCAAATGAATTTCAAACCCCCTTGGTGGATATGGTTGAGTATTTGGTAAAAACGGTCAGTTACAGTCATACATCGAGACTTTTATTTAGGACGTGGGTTATGAAACAGAGTGAAACATTTCTAGATAAATACGCTGAATGTGATGTGCAGGAAGCTAAATGTGTTGTTCTTTGCTTTAGAAAGCACAAGACATTGACCAACCGTATTCTCCCAAAAAAATCTTGAGATTTACAGTTTTGACGGGGTCACGAAAATTCCAAACGGCTTATTTGACAGACGAATTTTGTTGTTCGTCTTTCTATATCGGTGTATGAACTGGGTAGAAGGTGAGTTCTACGACACTCTAATGTACGCAAGTATAGTAAATCGGTGGTAGGAGTGTCTAAGCTCCAAAAAACTACTGATAATCAGTTCATATGTCAAACTTTTGACAGTTGACTTCAGTTACCAATGAATCTGGACGTTTGAACAAGTAATTCTAAAATAAATGAGCAAGACCTATAAAAAGTTCGCCAGACGGTTTAAATACGAGAGCATATTTTAGCTCAAACATAATGTGATCATGGTAGAACACTGAGCCAAAATTATTCTAATGTCATGTGCACGTTTGCCTTAACCATTTTATGGATGGACCGGGGGGGGTTTTTAAGGACAGCTATGTTAGGCTTCCTGAAGCTTGTTGGTACTAAATATAATGGCAATATCTTCGATGTCATCGTCACAAAAATCAAAATTGCAACAAAACTATATGTAGAGAACGTAGGGATACAGTTTTTCAACCACATAAGTAATGCAGACCATGCCCAGATCGTCAGCAGTTCATAAGATAACATAAGTGCAAGGTAATCATAGCCACACGGAAGAAAGACACATTGGCATAAAACGCAAGCGTGTGATTAGTACACAGTGTAACTTCAGCTGTACAATGTGTTGTGTACACGCTAGTTTCACGTCACACTCGAAGGCCGGTTGAAAAACTAGTGGGGGTGCCAGAAAACACTCACGATGACCGAGTACAACTGCTTACTCAATCGATCCAGTGTTCAGGCAACGTGCAAGCATCACCTCACTGACTGACTCCAACCATATCACCTCGGACTGGACTGCAGAGAAGGTTTCGGTTCTTCCACGAGTCATTCAAGGACATCTGGAACCGAGTACACCACTCGGCACACTGAAGCTCAAAAATTTCCATCATGGGTACGTCTGCAACTTGTCGATTAACTGAAGGCCTGATATATATCACTCGTTGCGAAAACTTCTGAATGTTGCACAAGAGGAATACCAGTCTTATAAATCGTTGAAACATGAACCGCGTTTAACCTGCCTAAGGCGTCTAGTGCCCTACGCTGCGCTCAGAACAGCTGATGACAAACCAGATTGTTTCAAAAGATGATACATCTTTAAAACAATCCGCTGTTGCTCGTGGACAGCGTTGACTATGGTAGTGATAAAACAACGGAACTATACAAATCTGCAGCATTTTTATTCAGATACGCCACTGAAAAATTACACCTCCGGCACTTTTACTAAAGCAATTGTCTGCAAGACTGGACGGAGGCAGATACTCTACAAAACTAGAAGAAGCTTAAGGGCATCTTTAAATAACGGTCAAAGTAGTCTTCACAAAAAACCCTACTGCCAACATGAGTAAAGGGCTTTCCCAATGAAACTGGTTATTTCTCAGTGTAAATATAGTATCTGCAGTCATTCATCTGGTGATTGACATAGTATTCACGAACATTTTACATAATACAGCTTACCTCAAGAAACGCATCAAACCAGAGGATACCTTATATGAGTTTATTGTAATAGCTTCTCAAATCGAGGAAAACGAAATTACGATGCTCTGCAGATAAATTCAAATTTCTGGTGCAGTGTCACACACTTCGTGTTTACCATCTTTAAGAATGATTGACAACCAGATCAAACGAAAATACGAACAATTCAATGCATGCTTCCTCGCTCGTACATTTTGGCTCTGCGCTTATTTATGGTTCGATCAGCTATTACAGCATCTCTTTACGTGGTACCCATATAATCAGATTTGCCTCTTACTTGCCTATCTATGAAAGTGACGAGCGAAGTAGTTGGTTGAAGTTCAACTTGCCGTTATTGAGAATAGACTGACATCTACCTCGGGTCTGCTGCTAGTTCAGTCCAATCTATTATTGAAAGTGAAGATCGCATTTAGCTCATCTAGCCATTCCCAATAAGCTTCAAAACATTCGTCCCGCAAGATTGTTCACCTCAGCCTTGAATAATCAGAGTTAATTCGAAAAGGGAACCCTCTCGCTAGGTTTTGCTTTGAAACGGATGCACATTAAGCTGTATGAGTGATACTTCACACCATTAACTGATCACCAGCAACTGACAGTAGTTTTTGATCAAAGTAAGCACTCTATTCTTCACAACCTGCGGTTTACAAAGAAAAATAATAGCACTGCTCGTATACAGCTGCAGCCTCATATTCCGACTAAATGACGGTTTCGATGAGAAAAACGTTCTACCGTCCATGCAGAAAGTCAAGGCTTTAGTTTTAGAAGATCAACAGACCTTCACTTTTAATGTGAAGTAGGAAGTTCACGACTTATTCTCAGAGACCATCCGCATATTGCCGGCAAAAATTGAAACGGTTCTAGTGTCATTAAAAAGCTAGGCAGCTGACATTAATAAGTCTCTTACTGCCCGGAATTGTCTCTAATCACGAATTCATGTGCTGTGTTTGTATACCAACTAACGATTATACGGAAGCCTTCCATGAGCGTAGTCAGACTACCCTAGTCCGGATACCAGAAGATAACATAGACGGGGGCTTTGACACGAAGCTACACATTCTGGCCTCAACTGGGCTTTTAACTAAAAAATGGCAGTGTATGCCTTGCTACGTATGTCACACAGTCGCCAATCTCAACAAAATACGTTTTACAACCTCGAGCAGTAATGCTCAAAACGTTTGCTAAACTTATCGACGCACAAAACACTTTACAATACAAACGATTATACCAAACGTTTTGGGTTGCTGATGATGATTCATCTCAAATAGGAGTCTAAAAATGCTTTTCTAAATGGTTGGATAAGCCGCTTCAAAGCACTCGAGGTTTCAAAAAAGTTTTGCGTTTTCAAGCTTCATACAAACGCCCTTACCATATTTTGGGACCTGAATAGCATATAGCATATGGACTCTGTTTTAAGCACAACTTCCTATATGTGCTTATGAAAATCCCTGTGTAAATGGCTGCCAAAATCTTTCTGACAGGCATTCTTGGTGTGCTGTCAGATCTAATGATCTTGGAAGGATGTGGCCGACAGAATGCTTGTTTGGTCGACAGTAAGAGACACCGCTGAGTGTCACCTATTTAAAGAAAATTGTCCAGCCAATGATGAATCTAACCAAACAGGTGGACCGTGACTCAGATCAGTTGTAGTATCATTAATGTCTGTCTGCAACCAAAGTTTAATTAAACCGGCTCAAGCCATCGCATTTTATCTGTTGATAATGTTATTGAGCAACTGAAGTGGTTCGGTTGAATATAGATGGTTCTGTCCAAGTAGCAAATGAACATCAATGATAAGAAAATAGAAATGTTTGGTGCTCAACCAGTTTTCGAGCACCCTGAAGTGTTAGCTAACTCAGCCGAAAGGCTAAGTATTCGGTCGCTCCACTAAAGGCTCCAATCTTCAGAGGGATACTGTCAAATTTAGAACTGCAATCGTATTACTGCTGTTACGTATCTAAGGATGTAAGTTAAAGAATAACAATAATTTTTCTGTAATCATTAGTAGGTAATATCACTTCAGCTCTATAGTAAGTGGGCACTTTCTGCGAACGAATCCAGCGGCATGCGCACTTTTCCAGACTTTTAGATAACCTTTTCTACGCAATACTGTCCTACCTTTGACATTCTGTCTACCACCTAGAAATCCACGCAAACAATATCACTTTGGAGATTGTAACATTATAGCTTGGTCTCCTAACTTGTATTGGTTTTTTAATCACTTATGTGTAAAAGAGGGAAAACAGTTCCGAGCAATTTTTGTACTAGTTCGACCTACCACTACGACGCTCTCTTTCGTTATTTCTTCTGTCATTTTGTCTGGAATGTGACTAAAGCAGAATTAATATAAAAATAATATTAGCTGACAGTGGTTTTCAACTTTCAATGAGATGGGATCATCCGTAATTTACACTTTGTTCTTCAAAACTGACTTTAAAACCATTTCACTTGAAATGTGTTATATACTCAGTAATGAAAGCTAAACCGGCTCATCAAAATGCAAGATCCAACTGTATATCTAACGAATGCTTCCAAAAGGATTTACCCACTGAAATGTCTTCCGCTACAAACGAGGAATCTTTGTATGGACTTATATTGCATTGATCTGATAGCGCGAGGTTTCCTTAGTTGGAAAAGCTAGCGAAAAGTGATCCATCATTATCATGGATCCATCGTATTATTGGTCTGTTATACCGCCCACTTCCAATAGGACGTCTCCTGATCTTGATTTTGCATGTAGTAATAAAAATTCAGAAGTGGACAGCAGAAAACTAACTGTAATGTCAATTTTAGTAAATAGAAGATAAATTTATTCACTTTTCTGGTAAACTCCAAGGAGAAGTCACCACTATCTGTAAGTTAAATAGTTCCAACTTCTGACGGATCAGTTGTTCTTATTTAAATTTGTACAGCTTGAAAAATCAAATTTACCTGGACAATTCGACTGACATTTTTTTCTAACTTTAGGTCAGTAATTTCAAACCCTATTCGCTTGTGTGCGTTGTTTGATCCAGGAGACCACACATCTCAAACGTACCCCGCATAAACGCAAAAGTGTGATGTATAAGAAAGCAACAAAGAATGGTAAAGAAGTCATACATCAGATGGTTGGTTTAGGTCTCGTTATGATCTTTCTCGAAAATAACAGTACCGGTCGACTTCCCTTTGCACGCGAGGGCTTTCTATGTATGACAAACGATGGGGAAAAAATAACAATCATTCAATTTGCGCGCATTTGCCATCCATGAAAGAATCCGCGAGATGATTTCCTAACCGAGTGATTTGTAGAACTTGAGTTTGACGAAAAGTGGTTTGGAAAATGATAGTCAAATAGATAACTTGTGGACTGCGACCACATGCGTGTTTTTATACCCAATTGATAGAATTCAGTCCAGCTCAGAAGTTTCACAAAAATCTAAAATCAGCTGCTGACAACAAAAACAAAAAGAACATAGGTATCTCACTTACTGCGTGTGTATCCTAGATTGTCTTCTATGTATTGGCCTAGTCGGACACTTCGAAACTGTGCTCTAAAGGTAGCCTTCAATGAATCCTAGTCTTCAATTTCTTTTCAGTAGATTGAAAAACTTAGACGTTGGGATGTTGACAACTAACTGCACAGTATTCTTGTTAAAAAAGTAGCCAGCGCGGTTCAGTCTGTTTGGCTTTAGAACCTGACAGAGTAAATCCCAACAAACTTCAAACATCGTGTAGACTTGAAGCTATTTGAGGTTTGCTATTCATCCTTCTGGAACTTTGGATCATAACTCTAAGGTACGGGCCAGGCAAATGGAAAATATTAGAGATAGGAACCTGGTTGCGGGTGCCAGTCTACTGCTGTATACTATCGACTGTTCCTTTAGAGGCTTTTAACCAACCCAATCACTTCCGACGACGGAGGTGATAGCCAACAAGTATCTTACTTGCATAAATTAGAAATAATTTAGTCTGTACAGTTTAGCTCCAGCTGACCAGTATGAGACCATTAGCTTGATTCTTCTAACTCCGTCGTTTTTTACTGAAGCAACTGGATTTCTGCCTTATGCAGCTGGTGATATTTTGAAAAAACGCTGTTGTGTGGGTTTTAAAAAGTGAGCCTAGACGAGAAATGAAAGTGGTGGAATTAGGTTATACGGCATGGTATGCAACAACTATAATGTGTGCTAACAGCATATTTAGTCGTCAGTGATGCGCAACTAACATAATTCTGTGAGTATTTAACCTATATTACTAAAACATGTTTGCAAGTTTGATCGGTGTCCACGAACACAGAGAGGAAGCTTGCGTGCTGCGTAATGTGGCGCACGATTGATATTAGTTATACTTGGCAATTATCATGGTAAGTTTAAGTGGATATTCAGAATATTTCATCAAAACCCGGTGAAAATAAACTTAAAATTTTAGCTACCTTTAATAAATCGAATTGAGTTTCAAGAGGTCTCAAATAAGTTGAAAGAGTAACCCGTGTAAACTTTTCCCTCTTTTCTGTATATGAAAACCTCCTGTCGATACTAAATATATTGCACCAAATGCCAACTGTCTGCTCACACAGCTAACATCTTCTAACATGGGTTGTTCTGCAGGGTTGTCGCTCAAAAGAATCTCAAAATGAGTACTGAATATACTGCTTGTACAACCGTACCCTTCATCACTTCAGTATTAATTAACGCCGGAACGGTACTCATGAAAAGCGGATACCATGAGCATGCACAAGAACAGTTTACTGGGCTCATACTGAACTTTTCAGACAAAGACTGCATGATTATGTTATTAGACAGCACAATACTTTTATCTCGAAGTGGTGGTTTAGTTATTAGGCGGAAGTAGCAAGCATTCGGTTCGCCAACAAGACAATGTGTGAACACCCATCTAGGTAAATTGTAAACTGGTTTAGTTCATATAGTGATAGATGAGCAGAAATCTAACAATCGTGGTAGTCTTATTGTGGGTTGGGAAACCCAAATTTCATCAGTAGTTACTGGAAGACCCTTAAATTTCAGAGGAAGATAATTAAAAAGAATAAAAACTTAGCTCTCATAAACAAGGTTTCATGGCTGAATAATGTTTCTACAAAGACCGTTATACTCTCAAGCAAAGTACTAGGTGATGATTAAAATAAATTTGCAGCGTTATATCCGCTTGTAAACGTTAAGCAACTTAATAGATACACATTGCCAAACTTTGTTATCTAAGACTTCATTAAATGCAAACGTTTTCGCGGTTATCTGTGGGCAACTCAGGTCTGCCTGTTGGTCTAGGCATAAAATGTCTTCTAACATACGAGGTTAAATTGTACATAGGATCTTAAATACGTTTGCCTACCATCCGTCTGCTTTATACAATCGAATTTGTTTGCTCGTTTGTTTGCGTACTAGTTGACGTACGCGCGCCTTCGATGCGCTAAAAAATTCAGGTTTGCGTGCTTGCTCGAAAACTGGACATCCAGCCTCTCCGGTTATTAATGCACATCCGAGTCGTATGGCCCTTCACGAGACCTGCAGTAAGTTTTCTGTACTAAACTGTGGGTCTCTTATTTTCCCGTATTTTCACTGCGAGTCTGATGTCTGTCGCCTCTATTTGGAGGTTGTTAAGTTATTTACGTACGAGTCAAACGTCGACGTATAAAAATGTTATTGCCTGAACCACGTAGCAAAACGATACATAATGCATGGTGTTCATAACTTTGGAAAATATCACGACGTTTGACATAACTATAAATGATCAGTGGATGGTTCTACAAGCGCATGAGTTGAGTCGAATAATTTGCGAAAGTTAAAAAACCAGAACTTACTTGGCCCATTTCTTCAATTAAATCAGAGGTGTTGACTTTTGCCCGTTCATTAATCTTTTGACAGTACATATTCAGATCCCATTCGAAGAATAAAGAACCAACAAACTTTTGAACCTCAATCGTTACGTACAAAGATATTGGGATGATATAGTTGTAGAGTACAATGAACCCAAGGAATGTCTGAACAACAATCCACGCGGAAGTTCTCTGTGGAGGAGTGTACCAAGAACCATCTTGAGCTTTTGTGAAGCTTAGTATGGTTGATAGGACTGAACAAATAACCAAAAAGCACAAGATAAGTGCTAGGTAAAGGTTTAATTTCCTTTCCACTTGGGAAAACTTTGTTCTCTTCCCCTTGGAGTTTAGCATCATTTTGGTATCCTGACCAGTATAAACTGCGCAAGCATATACAAAGTCAGTATTTCTCAAACAGGCGCCTCTTAATAACAAGTTTCCAGGGCCGATCGGACATACTTCCTTTTGTCCATCGGATAACTCAAGGTTTATACGTCCATTGAATGTATATAGGTCGTCAACAGGTTGCTGACATATTATGGAGCCCCTCAGTTCTTTTGCTAACAAGTCCGGGCTGTCGTATATTTTGGTTAACTCTGGAGCAACAAAACGTTTTAAGTTTGTTTCTCCATCCAAACTTGCTGTAGTAATAAAACATTCACCGTTCTGTTCGCTTGAGCTGAGGAGCAAAAGATCACAGGGAAATGTATCATTTGCTCTGCACAAAACAATATCACCGACAGTTATTTCCATTGCTTTAATTGTGTTCAGCCGTCCATCTTCCGTTACAATCTCAACGCGTATATGATTTACACATCTGTCCGCCTTATGGCGTAACCAGTCTTCATAACCCTGTTTGATTAATGTTACTGCAAATACAAAAACCAATGGTATAATCGAAATTGCTGGCGTAACTGGGGAATCAGTGAATAATTGCACAACTGCAACACATATGAAGTAAAAGTTCGCAATGCGTTGAGCTTGTTCACTCAAATTTTGAAAAATAAATCCATACCACGTGTAACGTGACGTTGTTATCTCGTTATCACCGTAGAGCTTAGTCAACGGATATTCCCCAGACACGAAACTGGTCTTAGAAACAGGTCCAAGTGGGATATGTCTCTCGGGAGGGAAAGGTGGCCGACGAATACGTAGTTTTATAAGAATCTTTTGCCACAACCGACGCATTTTGTAGTCTATAATGAATGACGATTACTTCGTCAAGGTTCAACGTGAGAACTCGGATTCACAATTTTTAATGAACACTGCATATTTTTGAACGTTGAATAGTTTTTAAAAGTTTGGGTGTTTGTAAGTACATTGTAAAATTTACGTTGGAAAAGTTAAACAAACTAGAAGTACAGCAATTTCCACAAAAGTTTTGGTTGAAATTTTAAGTCACCCGAAGCCAATTACTCCGAAAATTTAAATATCCAACGGGTCTTTATTAATCAGAAAGGCGGTCGTCGAAAACAAGGTGCAGTACAGCTCTCCGGGATTCCTGACAGTACCAGCGATTCAGCGATTCAGCGATTGATACACGGGTTCGAGGCAGAGGCCCAAGGGTCCCGGATCCAGTCGGTTTTTCTTTTTCAATTTCAAGCGGGCGTCTGTTGATCTGAAAGGCATTCATGGAAAACAGGGTGTAGCACC
>JTDE01021120.1:0-23277 GCA_014338405.1 Paragonimus skrjabini miyazakii
TATGTCCAATTGTAAATTCTATTCTAACGCTATAATCAGCATACGTTTCCTAGGTTAGGAGGTGCGTTGTCCTGAGGAATTTCTAAAAAGCGAAGTTCTGCAAATTCGTTTTTAATCTAAATGATAATTATGAGCCAAATCTAGTTCATGACACTTTCGACAGTTGTATTGCAGGCTATAGGAGTTCCACCGGTGACTACACAATAAAAGCTAACATCCACTTACATTGAAAAATCCTCCGTAAATGAAAATTTACTATACATAAGGGTGCCTGAAATCTTGGAGTCTAAAAAAAGGTTAAATTGTCGAATCGGATATTCCAGTATTTGGCAGTAAGCAAGATGGAGCACTGGGAAGGAAAGTTACAGATCTGCAAAATAAACGAGTGCCAACGTAGCGACCGTCAGTCGTTTCTGGTTCTTCAGTAGAGCAAGCCCGTCCGATTGAAAAACACAGTTGACAAACGTCATTGAACACTTGATGGTTCAGCCTTGTGATTGGCTGTTATATCGCAACACTTTGCGGCAAAAGGTACACATAGAAATTGACAAACTCCCACGAGATGTGGCACAACAGTTAAATTACACTATGGACGATGGTGAGAGGTTCATGTGAGAAAATTCGCCGCAAACCGTCAGACAATTGCTTACCAGTGACACTGTGATGGGAAATGAAAAGAAACATGTTACGATAGGTCCCGAGCCGTCCGATAAAAAGCTTTGCTGATCGTGGTGGCGAGGTCCATTTTTATCTTAGTCAGCCCAGGATCGGCCATATATAGCAGGCCGTCGCTGAACATTGTGACTGCAATGTACTCCGCAACCGGTTATGACATTAGCGATGTCGAGAACTTGGTGTATTTAGTCGCTTCTGTTCACCCAACCGGACAGACTTAACAGAAACAATCCATGGTAAGCGGTTCCTAAATAGTTATGTGTAGCTCTGACCATTTGCCTCTGAGTGACATTATCTTCAATGAACATAGTCCTCCACCATTAAATAGAATATATTCAACCGAAGTGTACAGCCCGATGGTTCTTTCAGTTAGCCAGCGAAGCTTGACCAGATACGTTAATCGATGCCTTTTAAGGGCGTGACATTGAGAAACTCTTATGGATGAAATTCTGAACGATCTGGTAGTCTCTGGTGTGACTTTCTATTAACACTCTGCTGGTGGATTCTACGACCGGCTGTGCCTAGTCATTACCTGGTTCAAGGTTCACAGAGCAGACCAAGCTCTACATACTGGTCGACTGACAAAATTACCTGAAAGACGTAACTGACAGGCATCGGTGAAGCGCAGTTGATTGAGCTGGAATCTTCAGGTTTGAGTATGCGGCATACGTAAGATGACACTAGGCACAGAGTTGTTGACAAAATCGACGTCACACCAAACTGTAAAGGATGTTAAGGCGATTGACAAATGGTAATCAACAAGGCCTCTAGATACATCCGGTGATCGCCTCACATACAAAAATCGTTAGGGTTAACAATCACTTGTTGTGCAGTCCTTTCCTAACGTGACACCTTTCCTATCAATGCAACCACTTTGGTACTTTCTCAAGGTATTTCAATTTAGAAACTCTATTCACCTGAGTGTGAATTGTCCCGCTCGCAGACTGTGCTGTCCGTTCAGTGTTGTTCAACCTTCTGCATAGTGTCCGAAATGGACAGCGAACTTCAATCTTTCAGACCTGGTTGAGCTGGTATCTGTCACCTCTATATCCACTAACCCATAACACGGACGGTAGCCGTAACCGACTTCGTACTAGTTTGGCTTACCAGAACTTTGTTACTAAGTCCTCCAATGTTGTTGTTCCCATTGGAAGGGATTTGCGACGAATACGACAATCAAAAATAGACTAAAAGTTGGTCAGATAAGATGGCAACTTCAAAATGTCGCAACATTTCATGATTCCCATTACACTAGCTATGACTAAACGCAGAATCCAAACTTTCAGACACGCTTTCAGGTTCACTGGTTCAAGTACATTACTCTCTACTGGCAAGTAATCATAAACAACCCCGTGCAGATATCTGTTTCTACAGTGCTTTCGTCAACACCACCTTAAAAATGTCAGAGTGCAATTGCCATCAATGAGAGCAGTCGTAGTCATTAGATTCTACAATCAATGCCTATGTGCAGAAGTAGCCCATACAACCCCCCGACTCATCCTGTCAATCGTCTCCACATCCGCTCGAAATTCAGGCAAGCAAGAACTGCGCCATGTTATCGGATACACGTTTCATAAGGACGGATGTGTCATGTGCCAGACCCGCTCATCAATCTCGGGATTCTCTTGCAAATTTTCCGAAACAATAGATAAAACGCCCTAATTAGATTCTGACTGCAGCAATTTCCCAGGGCAACGGTTCTGGGTAATTATCAATTTTCACAGGTGTTACCGAAAAATCGACATGAGGTGCATCTAATGCACGGTTGACCTAATCTCGAAGTAGGTTCACTATACTGGTAGAAAGTTTAACAAATTTCAAGGTCCGGCCAACTCTCGTCCCTCGAAAGAGAAAATGTGTTAGGCAATCTCGTTTTCAGTGAGTCAGCTATGGAAATGATCATTTAGCGAGAATGTAACTTATTCCTATGCCAACTCTAAAATCAAGAATGCGACACACAAATGTCTACATTCTTCAGATAAACAATACAGCTAGAAACAATAGTATGGTGGCATCCGCGAAACAGCTCCCACGTCATATTCACTGTCCTGCTTCATTTGTCATCCTACTTTTGTACAAAAGTCAATTAATCAATAATATTTACTACGCTATATTCGACCAATCACCATGTCTTTCAAAGCGTCCAACCATAAGCTAAGTGGCTAGCCCGTAGGCTGAGACAGATGGTTGACTACTGAATCATTGGCTGGTCCCTGTAACTCACGCCAATGAGCTGTGGACTCGACAAAGTGTACGAAGCAGTAGGAGTTGATGTTTTACTGCACAGTCTCTTCTAGAAATTGTGTGACCAAACCTGAGTTATCTTCGAGGCCAAAGACTGACCCTAACCTCAGGTTACTAACACGCCGGGATGAGTGACTGATCGAGAAATTTAGTGTGACTCTTGTCTTCGGCCTGTAAAGACCAATCTTCAGCAGAAAATTGAAGTTGATCTAGAAGTGGCACATCATGCAAACGGAAAGGGTGCCTCGAAATTAAAAAAATCCGCCTCAGCTTTAAAAATACGAGTCTCCTTAAGTCGCAAGACGCACCCCAAACGACTGAAAAAGGGCAGGAAAGGTAATTTAGAGTCCGAACCGTCCGGAAAGTCTCCAAATCGTGGAGTCGCCGAGTGGGGTTAACAGGACAGTTATCGTGTCTCCCTCAGAGGGGATCGGATAATGTGAGTACTACTCAAAAGCGGATGTGATTGATAGTCGCGCACACTGTGAGGTAAATAGCGCAGTGGTCAACGGCGTTGCCTCATGGAAACGTCACCGAAGTTCGAATCCCGGCTGTGGCAAGGTTATGAACTACTGACGAGCCCTAACAAGACCGAACCTCAAATGTAGTGTGTTCTATCAAAAGGGGTTGACTGAAAAGTCTAAGGGAAAGCAACAGATGTGGTGAATTGTGAGCGGTGTTCATCGCATGTAAACCAAAATTCCATACTACTTACCATGACCTTGCTTGATTCCACGAAAAGTACAGCATGTATCTGATGAAATGCCGTGAAAGTCACCGGGCAATAAACCGTGTAGTCTATACTAACTAATTCGTTTCGAGAAACTACTGTCCTGAAAGTAATCAGGATTGTGTAGATTCGCTTTTGATTAAGCAAATTTAATGCTTGTATAATGAAAACAAATAAAGGTCGCCGTTCGACAACAGCACATGATAAGCTTCTGTACAAACATGTAGACATTTTCACATATTTTAGAAAAAAGTCGTTTGATCAAGACATAAAACCAGTTGGGAGAATAGTATCACAGAGAAAAAAAAATAAAAATGAACAGACGATCACGATTGTGTTGATCCTATAGTCTGGCGCGGATCAAGTCCAAGAAGCCGTTGAATCCAGAGTGGTTAGCTGATTTGTGTATTTGGTCCACAAACATGCCAAACCGGCGCTGGCTAGTAAACGATCACTGTGCGCTGGGCAATGCACACTAATACACAACCAGATGGCGTCGCACTGAGCACCACGATGGCGCATACAACCGGTGCATATGCGTTCAGCTCGAGCAAGTTCACCGCTCGCACGCATAAACTGAAAGGAGAGAGCGAACGAAATAATAGATAACTCAAGAAAATTGACGGAAATGGTGCTTGTGTTTAGGAAGTTAAGTAGGTAGATACCATCGTAAAAGAGGATAGACACTCGAACAGAAGTTAGCACTGATCAACATAAATGGTTCGGGACGTAAAGTTCCACCTAAAATGCATGTCCATAACGTCTGGTTTTGTCAGCAGGACACGTCAACCATTGATCACGCTGGCTCTTGCCGCTGTGGTAGCAGAACCGCCAACTGAACCAAACATTCGCTGCCTCACAAAAGTGGTACGGAATGTTGTGCAACACTATGTCTGAAACACAAACGTCTAGAGTAACATCCACGAAAACCACAAATATGCTCTCATTTGATGTATGGTGGTAATCGTCAAAACTGTCTACAAAACAGAGATGTATGTTTCCTGATGTGTTTACATGCACATATGAAATCTGCCATGGATCGGGTCTAGGCATGTCATAACAATGGACGGCATCAAGTAATTAACAAGTAGACGGTAGATTGACAACCATGAGGTTTGAACCTGTATTATGAAGGATATGCAAACAGGTGTGATGAAGCGCCAAGCAGAAGTGAAAGAGAACAAGATTAGATCGGTTCCGTTCTCTTTAGATGTTCAAATTAAGATACGACCATAGAAACACTTCCTATAGTTCGATGCATTATCGTCATCATAACAGTCATTAACCTGACCAAAAGGTAGTGTGGCCCGGGCCGCCACTAATGTACTGCGTCTGACAGCACACAAGCGACTGTTCACTGGGATCAATTTGAGCTCTGAAACTCAGTGTGATTCCCAATCCAACTTGACCACGTCATTCAGCTTCGGCGTCACCAGAAATCCTGAGAGAGAAGCGCGTGGATCGACAGTTATCTAGAGATGAGCTCAAATGGAAAACCATGCTAGAATCGAAGAATCGTGCCTCCGACACACAGCACACATCGAGCGACAGACTTGAGAAAGTGCGTGCCTGAGCAGCTTGCTGGTTGACTTGTGGGACAGTGTAGACATTGAAGGCCCCAATGTCTTGACCTCAAAAAACAATTATCGACCGAAAGCAAATAGAAGGCAGGAGGTGAAACAGTAGGTGAAAGTCGTGTTGGGTTAGGAATGTCACTGTAATGAGATTGATAACTTCTGATACTTCCCGGTCGTTTATGCTGCTTGGGGGACCCCACCCCGAGTCTCTGACTCAAAAGTCTGACCTGCGAGACAACAGGATACAGGGTTTTCTTGGGGGACCCCACCCAGAGCCAATGATTCAAGAGTCTGACTCATTTGGCAGTGTGGGGTTTGCCTAGCCCGAGGACGCAATTATGTCTTATTCCGAGCACTGCTACACGCAGTGGATGTACTCGAAGCTACATCAGGCTTTTGGGAGATACCAAATGTTTTTCGACCGTATTGGAAAATACGCCGGCGGTCACGGTCAACCGTTGGGCGATCGGAGTGCTCTTTGTTTGAGGGTACCTTTTCTAACCCCCTTCTTCCTGATACGGAAGACAGCAGTGCCGCAACTATAAAAACAGTTCTGCTGTATACCCATAGGATCGTGCCTCACTACCTAGACACTCCTACGCGGTCAGTAGTGAGACATACAATCCTGAGTGTCACTGCTTTTCGTCTGACTGTTCCTCTTTGGCCTGTCTGACAAGGTTGCACCTGGAAGGACCGAAGTCCTAGTCAGCATAGCCCGCCGGATCAAAACAGTACACAAGCCCGGTCACCACATCGAAGTAGCAGTATAAGTCAGGATAACTCGAGGCTGTGACTTGTCAATCGAACATTAGTCGTTTGATGTGAGTGCCACTGATCAGGATGCTCAGAGTTATAACAAGCTTCAAGCCGTCACACATAAAAACGACTGTTACTGATTAAAAGCCCGAAAACAGGGTATAGTCTCCCGAACAACCTTTCAGTAGCCTAGTGGATCCGTTGTTCCGCAGTTTTATTAATCTATACGAAGGTGTAAGCTATTAAAGGATAACACAGAAAGAAGTAATAATTAGACGAATTAGCAAAAGCTTACACGACGGTCACGAAGTGTTTAACTCAGAGTCAATTGTTTTAAGACAGTAGAAAACTATAGCAGCCATTCCATAAAATAACGGGACGCGGAAAGCTATTTGAAGACGATCGAATCTGAAAAATACATAGCTAAGATAATGTGGTTGTGAAAGAAAAAAGGGAGATTAATTACAAATCTAATACAATGAAGACTAGAGAAGTCGTGTTAAAACCCAACGGTTAAGATCGAATAACCACTTGAAAGAAAGATTGACGTTTTCGACATATTCAAACACGTGGTCACGCAATGTGAAGGCAGTTACTACTCCGTTGAGTGAAATTGGTAGATGTCACCTGACCGGTAGGGGTATTCGCTCACTAGAAACATTACCCGAGATGGCAATGTGCCACGGTCAATGGTGCACCTGCACTCATACCATTTCTAGTTCTTTTGCTTAGTCTTGTTCGATCACTTTCTATCTTTTTCTTCTTTTCAGTTTAATCCACATCCCTGTTATGATGAACGGTGGCCCGAATCATGGTATCTTTTGACCAGACTTGTAAACGTTGTTAACAAATGAACCTACACTAAGAAACTCCAACAACGTCTCCTTACGCATGATTCATTATGTATTATATCAGGTCTCCATCTGAACTACCTTCAATATCTATTAGCTTAGTACTTAGTTCACTCAGTCTGCAATAGTTGCCGAACCAAATGCGAAACGTTAAAAAACAGCATTGCTGAGTGCTTCCAAGTAGTCATTAGGTGAATTTTTTACCCTCTGCTCCCTTAGTCCAAGCATGAAGATTTAAACTGGGGATATCGGTAAATGCAACGTATGTTTCGGCACTAAATCAGCATTTTATTCTTTTCTAATTAATAGTCACAAAATTAACACTATTCAGACCTGCCCCACGATATCCGCTAAAATGTGGACACAAGTGGTTAGTACTACTGTTTCCTATGGGATAGAAATTCCATTGGTAAACTGGTCATCCTGAAACAAGCGAACATCGGTAGTGACAAACCACATCATAAATCGCCAAAGACAACGGCTGATCATCGGGAAGAAACAAAATTAAACATGCTTCACGGTTAGCCCAAAGTGGGCAAAGCGAACTCACACGATCTAGGTACGCACGAATGAGAACAGTTACGTAACTGATGCGAGTTCAAGTTTACAAACATCCATCTCAATCAACAGGAAACGAAGTTAATATATACTTATCAAAACAAACACAACGTAATAAAGAAGAGAATATTCCGGAGAATAAATTCTTATTCCTGTCATGTGAACCAAAGATAAAACGGCTTTACGGTGTAACTCGCCCATCATCATCACAGACAGCAATACATCAGTGGTTCGCACTGATGCTTAACAACCACGAAGAAGAAACAAACCCTGTTTAGGAAGACAGAGGGAAAAAAGGGGAGGGGACGTAACCACTAAAAAAAATAGCTACGTCTACATTCAAACATACAACATAAAGGCGCCTACACCTTGCAAACAAACAACCAAGCTGTAAGTGAAAGTATCGCGTCATCAGCAAGACAGCTTCCTTGCGGCTTTCACTGTCCCGCGTCATTAAGTGAACTCAGTTCACAGACAACTCAACCAAACAACGACAACATTCACGCCATTGAGCTCGGTTAGCCGCCATCTCACCTAAAGTTTGAAGCCACCGACTCACAGAGTCGCAAGGACTCCAGCCCGGGAGACGAACCCGATCTACAGTGCCCAACCCCTTCGTGAACGATTTCATTTGTCTACGCCAGGTCATCATCTGTCCACCGCGCACCTTACGCCAATCGGCCGCAGCGTCAGCAAACAGTGCTCAGTGTAGCAAGCGATTAGCTGGCATCCTTAGTACATGGTCTAACCATCTAAGTATGTGCAAAAGTGGTGACTGAACGAAAGAACTCGTTTGACAATCAGTGTCAAACACCCGCTTCCTAACCTCCTCGCTACTCACTCGTTAGTGCCACCCGATACGAGCGATTGAAGGCAGGCATCGGTGGTCAAATACCTGAAGTCGGTTCAGGTCTTCTACCCTGAGGGGCCAGGTTTTGCTGCCGTAAAGTAATACAGCCCTCACTGTCGTCTTATATACGCGACCCTCAAGCTTAAGAGAGATACCTTTCTGTCGCCATAAGTGCCTCAGATTAGGAAACACCGCTCTAGTCTTGGAAATACGCGCCTCTATTTCATTCCCCACACCTCCGCCGCTGATGCCGCTTCCCTGGTAAACAAACCGGTCAACACCCTCCATTATCTAACATTAAATCTACGTAACCGCAGCAATCTTACAGAAGCACTTTGCATTTTGTGGCTGCAAACCGCATTCCGAAATATTTAGCAGAACGTGAAATTGCGTTCAGCGTTGCCCATAGTGAGGCTGTATCCGAAACGGATTCCGTCAGGGTTGAACGATAGGAATTAACGAAAAAAATAATTGTCACTGTAGCTTACCACGGTGTGCGGTAAACAACCGTAGAACGAAAGAAGGTAGTGGTTTCAAGTCAAACCCCTACAGATTCTTTAAGATTAGAATGAGACGCGTAACAAAACTAATAGCGTGAATATTTCACCATCGTAGCCATGTGGTCCCGATATGCATCACACAACTTACTTCCGCGCCAAATCGCACCGCTCCGACGGCAGTCAATCCAGCGTGATGTTCCACACAAGACATGCAGTGCCCAAATGGGTCGGTTCGGGCTGTGAGTGGTACGTGAACTGCACAACTGGGACAAACTCGGACAGGTCGGCCAACGAACGCACGCATCAGAGCAGACTGTCTTCGCCGGATAACGGGTCGACGACCGCGTGTGGATGGTCCAGGAGATTGACTGAATGAAGAGCTTGGACTGCCGAAACTTCCGAGACGATTCAGGGAGCATGAGGGCGACGACGGTGAATCTACAAATATATCCGATCTTGGCCAGGGCGCAAGTCGATGGCGATGACCTGGAATGGTCGGATGACGAGGCAAGTCACTTAACCTGAAACAGGAAGAGAAATCAGGCGAAAATGGTACCTGAACTAACTAGACTATCCAAAAATATCGATGACAAGGAAGATGAACGTATGTACGTCATTTATTTCCCACGTTCAGATAGACTTGATACGATCGTATCGTCTTCCACAGTTGGTTTAGGATAATTTAAAATATAGATTGAAGCCATACAGAAGTGAATTGCATTCAGCCAAAGAAGCACACATTTTCTTGATTCAAATTTTTTTCGGAATATGCCACTCTCAAACCAACGCACTACTGTGAACCAATTAAACTTGAGATGCATCAGCCCTGTCAAGTAATGTTCACGGAATTTGAGGATTTTCGTCAGAAAAGAATGGAACACAATGATCAATTGATTGAGACTTCAGTCACTAAGCCTTAAAGCACACCACTGTGTATTCAAAAAGATCGTGTGGCCACTCCCGCATCCAGTGGTTTTAATTCCTTGTTTCATTCGCCTGTGAGTACCGTCTATTTGTGGAACCCATGACCGAGCTCTACACATGCTTAAATGTGATCCAAATAGGCCAACTGCGGTTTAGGACCACAAAGAAGAGAAGACAGTAGAGACATTGTAAATCCAAACAAAGATCACACAGCGTTCACATCACCGCGAATTCAGTGTACATCCATTCAAGTCTTAAACGAAAAATTTCGTAACTCGACCTGCAACTACTTCATAACCTATGTGATTTCGTACAGTGACGTGTGTCACTGGTACCTGAAATCATTCGGTAGCACGTAAAAAGTAGTTTTTACTACTTCCTTCCAGTGTTTACTTTCAGAGGAGCACTCCGGTTCGATTGTTTTCGTCCTTTTTTAGACTCATCGGATACAGATAGTCGTACTATAATTCAAAGCGGCAACCTCAGTCTGTGGATATCAGTTGATTTTTTCCCCGACCTCTCGTGACTGCTGCCAGCGTAAACTGGTTAGAGAACGAACCGTGCTCATTCACTCGTCGCATCATTATTGAGTAATATCAATTAACATGTTTATTGGGTCTCATGATAATTCATTCTGAAACAATTCCCCTTAAGGAAAACCAAGTTGGAAAAAGAATGTATACGACCAAAGTGCTGTAAATCACACAGACTAGCAGAGATCTTTATCGGCACTATCTCGCCAAAACGATACAAAGCAATGTTCAATTAAGTTCTTCACACCGCTTTCAGCCTCCTATGTCAACATTTGAAGGGATATCAGACAATAATAAATTTTGGCAATATACTTAAAAATGAAAACCATTTATGTTACGAGAGACCCTTGTATGCAACTAGTTCAAGAGACCCATAAAAACGTGAGCACAAGTCTCAAAATACTCCTTCAGTACACTGATTGTAAATTTTTGCTTGATGACCAACTGATTTCGCAACTTTGATTGCACGCAGACATATCTATTAATTATAAAATAATCATTCGTCTCAGAACGACCTAAGTAGTGGTTTGCATTGGATAAAATTTCACAGTGGAGGAATAGCCTTGAGATAACTTGTCCCGGGATGAACGTGATAAGACCAATTCGCCAGAATAAAGTGAGTGGTCACCGTTTTCTGCTCGTAAATGAAATCTTATATGTGAAAATTATCCTGGCTTCACATCAGTAAGCGTTGGCGCAACAATGGACAGCAGCCATAACAATGAAGGAAACCGAATGAACACAAAATTGGTCAGGGAACAGTCATGTTGCACAAGTGACTGCAGCGGTAAACTGTTCGCAAGTAATCGTGGAACCCATTCTCTGCAACACGTCACAGATTGCTATAGATTAATGAGCGTTAATATCAATGCAAAGGATTCAGTGAAACCATGACTCGTGTAAATGGCCATAACTGCCACAAAAATAGATGGGTAAAAAATATAAAGTGTGAAATTATCTGTCAGACCCGAGTTTGTTTGCTGTTTAGTGGATGCGAGTAGGCAGGAAATTAATGTATTTGATGTCATAACTACACAGCAGATGATGGACTATTCCTGCACACTATCTTTAGTCTGTAGTTGTGAATGTTTAACGTCAGGTCGGTAAAATACCGCATACTGATTTTGAGTTCGAAAGGATACTTCATAGGGAAAGGTGCATCTAGAATTGTTATTTTCATTACTCTCGTTGAGTCTTAATTTCAGTAAAAAGAAATGTGTGCGCATCGTCCTGATTACTAATGCGGAGACAAATGTTGAAAATAACCCGTGAGAAAAGGATGTAGCTATACATTAAACGTGTCTCAACCACCAGCAGCAATGATAGTTGATAGAATGAACGTGTGTTCACAAAGAGGGCATCTCAGAATATTAACACTGTTCCCATTTGAGGATAGATATCAGCAAGGTGATCGTATCACGACCGTACCATCCACCCTAACAAGATGGTATTCGGAATGTTGATACTGCAAACCCCAGACAAAAACCAATATAATATAATAATACAAAGCAGTAGTCTCTAATGCAAATGGAATAGCTCTACCGTTAGAAGCTGTTCACCCCGAAATGTCTCACCAGAAGAGCTAATAAGAAAGTAATCGAAAGAGCCATTCGGAAAACGGTTGAAAGATTAACTCATATCACCTTTGTATCTCTCCATCGGTCACGAACAAATGCTCACCGTTGAAACGTTGCTACCATCCGGAATGATATCAAAGGCAGAAAGCAAATCTCAGTTTTATTGAGTTTCGACTGGTTATTTTACAAACATGGTGCATCAACAGAAAGAAGAATTACAACTGGTGCGGACGCCTTGGCTTCCTATTGGTCGGCTCGACTCGGCTTGTATCTTGTTCGTTTTAACGCGTGACGCACCTAAACAACTTGTTTTACCCTGGTGCTCGTTATAACAAAATCCGATGCTAAGGCAACGTGTTATTCTGGTTGATTGCCGCGATTACATGCCAGTCTGCTCGAATTGTCGACAATGATTGGCTGTAGCCTTCTGTGAAACGCCGACTGACTTGGTATCCATGTGTTTGTCCAATCCAATCTTCTTACAATCACCACCAGTTATTCTTTCAAATTCTACCTTTCGTTAGTTGTGACTAACTTTGTTACCATCTCCATCACAACTACATTCAATACTAAGATTACCATCATGGTAACTATCCCGAACATATTATCAACTCATCTACACGCATTTTGTCTATCTTGTTCGTCACACTACTCTCCAGATTAAAACACAGGTACTAAGCAGCTGGTGGTTGCTAAGATCAATCACTCACTAATCGCCGTTCCAGAAGTAAACGCGTTCTAATCGAATAAACTGAAAATCCGCATTATCTAAAATTGAAGAAGAGAAGTCCACACAAGTAATGCGCTCTTTTCCTCGACAGAAACTGATAATCCAAAAGTCCGAGAGGATAGATAGAGTTGGCCTGAAGAGCTTACATGAAGTACACCAGTCCAGGCACACACATGAAATGTTTCGGAGTTACGTGATCTATGACTATGGCACTAACTCACAACCCAATATGACGTATGGGGTTACACGGGGATACTGTTAGTCGTCAACAGAATATTTCAAAGAACTGTGATACGAGTCAGTCGCCACTGAGATGTCAAGCGATATTACATAGCTACGTGAATTTGGCGGTACATTTAATGACCGATTAAGAAATCTGCTGATAGATTTATTTATCATATGTGTTGTTTAATTTTCAGACAACAGGTCTTACCACCGTTGTACATTCCAACCCAGCAACTGAGCAAAACGCTCTAAGGGTGGGATCAACTGCTTGTCCAAGTAGTAACTCAAATTCAATCGAGGAGCCAACACACGTCGTCCTACAGCCAAGTCTGTAGTAGCAGACATGATGAGCGGACAGAGTTCGGCCACAGCGCGAACACAGGAGATGAGTGTCTGATCTGTGCGACCCGGGGCTACGAAGTACACCACACGTTCACCCACTGCAGGCTCAGCTCGCGGATCCAGAGAAAGCAAACGTCTGAAACAACGAACAGGAACATGACAGAGGAGGCGAACCTAGTTGGGTTCCGTGTAGCACAATAGCTATCACGGTCAATTGGTGAGAATATGTAAGATTTCGAAACGATCTGTTTAGTCTTTACCCAGTCAAAGCATAATGCGCGCGAAGTTCGTAACTCAGAACACAGATAAGCGTGCCGAAAAAGTGCTTGGAAATCACAAGTTTTGCAAATAACCGGTGGTATGTATATTTGTACAGGCGAACCGCTTCTAACGGACATGAGTTCAAGAATAGTGAACCAAGAATCCGATAAACTAGTCACTACTAGTCGGTCTTATTGCAACAAGGAGTATAAACAAGAAAGCTAACACAAAATGAAGGTTGTAAGGATTAAAACAATTTCATCTTGAACATCACTCATATTTGATCACACCCTTCGCATTCAGATAGACTTTTCAGTCTGCCCCTTTAGAAAAGTCACGAGACTCTAGTTTATTTCCTTATTAGGGCTCGTATGTAGTGTATACCCTTGCCACAACCGGGACTAGAACTCCGGCGGCCACGCTTTCATGAGGCAACTGTGTTGACCTATGCGTCGATGACATCACAGTAGACACGACCGAATTATTATATCTGAACGCTCGAATACTGCGACCAAATGTGTGATGTTTAATTTGAAATTAACCAAACCCACAACCACTCATCAGTAATCTAAAATATCGTCTGGCAAGCTTAATAAGATTGAAGATTTCGACCTGTCTCGGAAGTCCTAATAGCAGGGTTATCGACTGGGGTTAACAGGACAGTTACTGTCTCCTCTCGAAACGATCGGATAACCCGAAAGTTACTCACAAGCGAAAATGGTTGAGCGTTCACATATGATAATTCAGTCGTGCCTAATGTGAGGTCAATGGTGCAGTGATCAACACGGTTTCCCATGAAAGCGTGGCCGGAGTTCTAGTCCCGATAGTGGCAAGGATATGCATTACCGACAACCCTTGACGAGAGAAAAAAAATCGAGTCTAGTGCTTCTTTTCGAAAGAGGCTGGCTGGATAGTCTATCTGAATTCGAAAGCTGTGATCGAATACTAATGATGTTTAACCCGAAAATAACCAAATCCCCGACTACTCCGCAGTAAGTAAAACAATTACTGAATGTAAAAAAGGCGATTGGGCAAACACAGACAGACGACATAAGTCATTTGTTGGGATTTTCCACCACTACCTAACGTTACCAACTAAAGGCAGTTCGCGCGTATTGAACTCTCATCAAGCAACTGAGAACAGTCCACCACAGCAAGCCTCAACCTCCGTCATAGGGAAAACACGGGAGGTAATTGAGAAATAGTGTGACTAGGGTGGTTAAATGGCTATGTTGAAAAAACTGCGACCGGATGCAACACGTCTGGCTGACAACAAGACACTTAGTAAACGTATAACATGTATGACTTGAACGTCGCAAATTATCTTGCTCACTTGTTGTCCAAGGGAGTATAAGGAACAACTTTTCATAATGTGACGCTGGTGAAGTCGTTTTAGATTCAGTTTAATCTTTTCTGCAGCATAACACCTTTAATTTTGTAAAATCGCTCATCAAGGGAGGGTGAATATTTTCCCTAAGCCTCGTCTTCAAAGTGAGGCGGATGCATCGTTAACGATGTTTCTAATAGAAGCACGAGAATTATGTCTGACGGACAACTAACTGTCTGAAACATCAATGCCGTGAGCAGACCGTAAGTAGACGGGACAAATGACATCTGGTCGTTAATAGATGAGTTCTACAAATCCTTGTTTAATTCTTTCCTCAGAATACAGTGTGAATAAATTCGGCCACTGTTATGGTAAACATTTACAATTCTACTCTCTGTGGTTGAGAGCAGGTAAACAAGTGTTTCGCACACACAATACAGTCACCATAAAACATGAAAAGCAGTTGATAGCCTGATATCAAGGAAAACGGTCATTCAAGATGCACCAAAGGGAAGTGTCACAACAAACAGTAGACTGCCGTGCAGCTGGCAGGCAAAATGTTTTACTAGCATGACATTCCAAAGAGTCAACTTAGCCACCGAATCAATACTTCGCGTGAACGCACATACTGATGGGAATTTTGCCAGAAACGTTCGATGTACAGTGTTTGGAAACATGATTTGATCAAGAGGTATATCATGAACTAATCGACCGATACAAATCTTACATCCCTTTGAGCGAGTAGACAAGGAATTCGTCGAAGAACAAGAGGTCGTATGACTGAAAGGTTTCTGGGAATGTTATTCAGGAAACCAGTTAATCAAATAAAACAAAAATACCCACAGAAAGCAACAAACAGATCTAACGAAAAGTTACTACACTGAGCCAAAAGTCATACCAAAGGCAGGTGACCGAGTGTTGAAGAACACTAACCTGGTAACTTGGAGAGCCGGGGCGAATGCACCCGGGCGATAAGCGGTCTGACCCCAGTAAGGCCGCGACAGAAGACAATCCGCAAATCGGATCTGACCGTGCATCAGACGATGACCAAACCGGTGCACTATTTCTTGTACACGAGTCTGGGCCAATTTGAGTTGATATCCAACGTTTGAAAAGTCTGAACAAGAAAGTTGCGGTTTGCACCAGAAACGAGTAAAGCGACTTTGGTCGTTTGATTCAAATGAATAAACTGGAAACGGTATTTCACAAGCACTCCAGCATGTCAAAAAAGATGCGAAAGGTGAATCGCAAGTTAGATCGTGAACAAGTAATCACGTGTTACCAATGTCAAATAATGCTAGTTCATAACTTCAGACCGTAGCTCACTAGCCTCTCAGGTTGTTGGATATCCTGCCAATAGGAAACTGAGTACAGTCGACTACATGGTTTACTCCGAACATTAATAAACGGCCCAAATTATTGACTACTTGTCATTATACAACGGAAGTGTTCAACAAGTCCAGGGAAGTAGAATAATTCAGGCTGAACGAAAACTACCCAGTAATCGATTTAAATTAAAACGAATATTACCGCGTCTCCTTCGAAACGATACAGCAACTTGGGTGCTAAGTACAGAAGTTTAGAAAACGATTTTCCGGAGGCGCCTAATGTGAGAATAATAGTTCAGTGGTAAACATACTAACCTCCAAACATGTGAATCAAAAAACAAAATCCAGGTCTGGATGAAGATGAGCTGGAAGAAAAACGAAACGCAAGCCTAGTACTTCTTTTTCAAAGCGACTGGCTGATTAGATAACCAGAATGAGAAGGCACTTATCGATCACCAGTGGCGGTCAACCGGTCAACAAAATTACTGACCACTCATCAGTAATGGAAATTATACTAAGCAGACTAAATGGAAAACGACGTGTCGATTTGAATCGGAAGTCATCACCATCGGTTCGTGCATTGGGGTTAATGGGATAGTTCGTGTGATTCCTCTCAGATTGCTGAACAATTTGAGCACAATTCCCGAGCGCAGATGGCCTAATTTCGTGAAGCCAATGAAAGTATGACCAATACGTTCACTTAGGAAGTTCAAGAGGCACGTTACACATTTCACTCTGCATAGGAAGATCAACTAATGATGAGTTCTAGTCAACCAGTAAAACTCGAACTAAACAGTCGAACCTAAATTTGGCCAGCCAAACGGTGACAGCAAAGAGGAAAGTGACAATAAACGGGAGTGGTGTACAGTTTGTACCAACAGGGTTATGTCGGCTACCCTATTTGCGGTAGAAAGTTCTCCGATACATTAGTGTTAAAGGGGATCGGCCAGGCACCAGTACTCACTGACTCGGTCACGTTCACACCTGGTGGGACATGTTCGCTTCCCCCATGCGTCCATCTCTGATTCAATGATGTCCAGCTGGATGCCACAATGGGCTAATTGACCTGTCCCTCTTATATGACACCAAACCACACGTCTGACCCACCAGACCATTCACATTATGATACATCATTTTGTTGGTCGCCATTGGTTAGACCTTGAATTACGTGAGTTGGTTACGTTTATGTACGCGTTTAGGCTGTGAATGGTGTCGCTGGTAGATCCTATACGGTGAACTCAAAATTCATTCTCCTAGCGGTATTTTAGTTGCCATTCGCACCTTTGCAAAATTGTTAATTATATGACTATATATAATGCACGATTAACACGTTGTTGGTAAACTCAGATTCTTGGTTCCCTCTGTGGTTTGTCTATAGTCTGGGATCGTCCTTTAACAAGTCACTCAATCACTGGACGACAGTTCTGCACAACGATGGGTGCATGATTTCACACAATTTTACATTCATAAAGTAACAACCTAAGTAGGAGGTCAGATCAAAGCATAAAACGACATAAAAATGAAGGTGAAGGTTATCACAAACATGTTGAGTGCTGAGATGAGAATGGAAAAAAAGTTACCTGAGGGTTTATAAGAGCCATCAGCCACCAGTTCACTAGCGTTTTGACGAGCCGTAAAGGTGGCAGGTGGCAGAGGAAACTGATCAAACATCATTCTGAGTGTTTCTTCCAAAACCTGCGTAAACGAATAAACACGGTAACAACAGTAAACAACAAATTCAAATCTCACGAATGAGTATAACACAAAAAACCAAACGGAAAACACCAACAGTTCATCACTGAAAGAAAATGCACAAAACATTGTCATTTCGAAATATTTCGTGGACAAACCTAATCAATTGCACTTAGTAATAATATCTGACGGAACTTCCCAGGTAGCATCACATGCTTCCGCTCGATGAACAAAGTAAGTGGAAAGTGGAATGTACCGCGATTGGCCCCGTTCACAACATCATGAAGGAGCAGTAAACACAAGAACAGGATCGATTAGCTGAACAGTTCGACAAAACATAACAGAGTAATCGTTTACTTTGACTCATTATTCAAAATTTACACGGATAAAAAAAAACAACCTAAGGGAATGTGGTAAAGTAACACGTTGAAAGGTAAGAGGCTGTAAACAGTGGGTTTGGACATACATTGCGTCATACCATCTACGTACTCTGTACCACTTCGTTGACCGGTATCTGCTGACAGATCTTAAACTGACATTGAGTTAGGTCTCTTAATGTGGAAAACACAAATCCAGCCTCTTGAGATACGCGTGATTATATACAACCTTATCGATCTTCCTTATACCAGAGCGGACAAATGACTCCAGTTACAACCCGCTGTATTCATGTCAAAAAGACCTCGATATGTTGAGTATTTTCAAAATTCTACGAGCTAAACTCGCTAGCCATAACATAAACTTTAGACAGTTAACCATGCTGCAAAGATAATCAGCATAGAATTATGATATACCAAAATATTTCATTCCATCAGTTTGAGGGGCAAATGAATGGTGGGACTTCATGTTATCTGAGCATGCTGAAAACATTCTGGCCCACAAATGACGACGTTAATCAAACCAAGTAACAAACCAATATATCAACGGCTGTTGTGGAATATAACCAGGTCACTCTGTTCACTGCATCCAACGTAGAGAAATGAAAATGCCAATGTTGACCCATTCTCGCTATGTTCCTCGGATTCTCATTAATCCGTACCTCTAGCAATTCGTTAACAGATCCCAGGACATAAAAAACCTGCTTCGGATACTGCAACAATGTTGGTTGAGAAAGAGAATCAGGCCATGTCTACAGATAAGACTGTATCCAAACTGGCTTCGTAGCTCAGCTAGTAGAACGCTTGCCGCGTTTGGGTGTGATGTTTCTATCGCTTGTCCGAATCCAGCCGAAGCTCTGACTTTTCACAATTGGGTCTCATCTAGAAACATAAATATGCCACCACTACTTATTAGTAATTAATATGTCAAATGAAGTGGAGATTAGCAGCCTGATACAGCGTACTAGGATGACTATTAGATTATGAATACATCCAAGTCTGAGTTAAGACCAGTGACAATGTTGCTGTCCGGGAAGCTAGACAATACGCAGTGGACGTGTGGTAGCCACATGGCTATAATGAACGACTACGTGATGATAGACACACAGGTTAAAGCCTGGAGATGTGGGGTCAAGGCAAGACTACAATACGAATTTAACTGATGGCTGACAAACGAAAAAACGTATTGTATAACAACAAACAAAGATAACAGAGCCTGAATATTGTATTCGGGGTACGAACGCTAAAGTTACTCCTATATTTAAGAACACTTGCAAACCTGTTGGGACCTTATTTTCAAAGGCTTACAAACGAAACCCGCGTGTAGGATTAAAGCACCAAAAACACAGTCACACAAGTTAAAAAACCCTATACGTTTTTCATCAATCCACTGACGTCACTGAACGAAAGTTGTCGAGGAAGCACAGGGCAAATTGAGCAACGCTTTGACTTTAAAAGGCGAAAGGAAATCCGAAGAAAAGGGGTTAAGGAAAAAGGTTTTGACCAGAAACCGTTTAGAATTCACTGTAGACTTTTGGGCTGACGTTCTACTGAACCTGCTGATTAAGCTGACGTACATGTGTGCTTTCAACTGTAGCGTATTTGGCTTTGTTATGAAGCCGTCTATCAAACTTTTACGCTTCTGGATTTCTGTGTCAGCCGGAAGTTCAATTAAACTGACATCAATTTCAACGTGTTCCAATCTCTTCTGCAATCTTTACATTACTGTGTCTATTCTTCCTGGCACTTACTTTTGGCGAGGAATACACACGCAAATAGTATTTTGCTGATGGGAACTTAATTGAAATCGTTATCAGCATCATGAACTACCTGGAAGATAGACCGCTTTTCGGGTCTTCAACAGTTAATCTTGGCGGAAGTTAAATATATGATCAATCATTGCTGAACTGCTTAAAATAACCCAGAACACTCGTTTTCAAGCTCTGCATCGGTTAGCTGGTCGATCAATTCCACGTGTTCCATCCTGGTAGTCAAAATCTTTGAATTCGGCATTGTCACTTTGAAAAAGAAAAACAAGACATCCGGAAAATTGTCCTTTTAGTATAGCACAGTTTCCCGTTTGAAAATCGAAACCGAAAGTACGTTTTTAACTATTCCTGGAAGTAGAGTGGTGAAGACATTTACCACTTTTCCGAAACCTGCTAGCAAAGGCATATCAAACTACACTGATACAAAAGCACCCAAAGCGAACCATGACATTCGATTCCAGAATAGCACATTGGAATATAAATCGGCATGACCTGAACACCTAAGTCTGAAATCGCGAAGTAGGAGATACTGAAATTGCATGATCCTGGCGAGCTCAGTGAGAGGGGCAGGAAATGAGTGAATGAACGAGGGAAATAACAACAATTCATGCAATATACTTTTGATCAGCAGAAGTTTTTGGGATGCCGAGAGAATATAAAAAGAGCAACGCAGTGACCACCGATATCAATGGACGGGAGTCAGATCGACGAACACAACAATAATACTTGAATCAGACGTTAACACACCAAAAGCTACCGAGTCACTACCTGAGCAAGCGCATAAATGATACTGTGTTGAATTTGATTGCAACTGCAATCGAAAGAGAGATATGGAGAGCAATAAAAACACAAACAAAGAAGCATGTTAACACTCACCTTTCCAACGAACGGACACCCATCTCGACGAACTGTTTCAATGCCTTTCGCATCAAACGTCGGTACAGTTTGTGTCGGGCTTTCGTAAGCGTAGCCAACGTAACGTTTTTTCGCCTCCAGTAAACATGGATAGTAGACCTGCAGGTGTGAAAGAATATAGCAACAAGTTGATGCGCACTCACAGCACCTCTGCGACATTTACGGTTATACACGTAACGGACTAGGCTGTACAAGGATCCAAGAAAACATTGTGCCAACGCAGCCGTTCATCGATATTGTTACGGCTTACGCAATGGAATAGCGCGGGCTTTGCATGTCAGTGGAGCACCTACAGCACTGAACAACACACATAGTCATCGTCGTAATAAAATCAACCTTGGGCCGTATTCAAGGGTGTAATGGCTCTGGTTGCTGTTAGTCTTGACAATGGTCCATGAAATTGTGGAGTAATAAATACGAACGAATGTACAAAGAAGAAGAAAGAAGGAAAATGAACAAACAAAAACATAGATTGAACATCACCCACAATTGATCGGAGCTTTCGCATTCCCATACTCATCAGTATACAAAAACAGTTGGGCTTCATGAAAACGGGTCAACAAGTTGGCGAATGCAGGCTCGCCAAAGACTGCGACAAAATGTAATGTCGGGCAATACTACCAATTAGCGATGTGGATGGTCGCGAACTCTCCAACTAGGTAGACCTTGCCCAACGGAAAGGTCAAGACGTTTATAGCTCATGATCATGCCATCGCTTGGCTGTCTTGCGGTTTGTTTCAACCATCAGCAGCCACACCAAACAATGCGCGGTGCGGCAGACGCCCCATCCGCATGCGGAGTACGCGGGTCAACCACCGAATACCGCATTTTCATTGTATCGGTTATCAGTCGTGAAATTGCACAGTTCGTGAACACGCGCTGACGAACTGTCGCGTTGTTCACAGAGTTAGTCCATCCGCAAACGCTAAGTAGCGGATACAAGGGTAATCAGATACTGAGAATCTATATACAAATTCCGTATGAATAGGCCAGGGCTTTGAGTCATAGAGCAAAACTGGGTGCATGTACACACTGTACATACTGAATTTATTCGACAAATGGATACAATTGCGACGCCACAAGGAAAATAAACATGTACGGTTCTAAATACTGAAAAAAATCACGACCTTTACAAATAACGACATTATTCGTCACTACGACCTTGACCGCTCCATTGAGCAAAGTGTAGAGATGTTGGTTACTGTATTGGCAACTTCATAATTACCACATAAATGATTGGAAAAATTATCCAAAAAGCAACATGCTGACATCCGTAAACCTACAGGCTTTACTAGTTAATATTGTTTATCCCCGCCTACATAGACGAAATAATTCTTTTTCTGGACGGGCATTATAGGTGCTTTGGTGACAACGGCCGCAATGCCACACGGTCAGCCTTCATGCCGGTGACTAGGTTTGTATGTGTACACAGATAAATTGCAAAGTCACATTCGAAGAATCGTTTCTCTTATGTGAGCGCTGATGATTACAAACGTAAACAAGTGAGTGTACTAAAGTGGGTATATATAAAGCGTTAAGTATTCCAACCGGCAACAATGCTCCGATTCAACAACACTAGCCCATAGTACAGAGAAAATTAGTGACGTCAATGGGACACAATGAGTAACATACTGTAGCGAAAAGGCGTTCAGTAAAGCACAATATTTATTGCCCAACTCGCTAGTTCACATGCTTCGCGCGCGCTCGCGTTTATGAGTCAGCATTCCAGTCCACAACTCCCCCAGGTTTTCGTTCCTGCGTCGTGTACACTTCTACCCGGGGGTTTTCTGCCTGTTATTCCTCGTCCATTGATCCGATTTCCTTGAGCGATAGCTTGTCCGATCGCTCGTGCTGTCCTCCGTCTTTCTACTGTAGGCTTTGAACGTACTCTACAGCCGTGTCGAGATATTCCTGAGAGGGTTGGAATAATCATGCCTTCAATTTGGTCATTCATTCTATTTCGGCTGCCACGTCTCGCCCGTTGGTCCGATCCGGTCGAGCGATGACTCATCCGGTCGCCCACGCCGTTCTCCATCCGCTCACCGTGGGTTTTTGAACGCACCTCCCCCTTGTGTTGGGGTATTCCGCCGAGAGTTGGAATGCTTGCACTTCCTTCCTGGCAGTGCCCCACACTCGCCCCTTCTTTAAGAAACTTGCCGCGGTTGTGCCAGTTGTACACCATTGACCGATCGCCCACGAGGACCTTGGTTGACTTGGAAGCTCGTATTCTTGCGGTTCATGATGGTAAACAGTCCATTCCATCGCCTTCTAAATTTTCCTGCTCTTGGGCCGGATGTTTCTGGTCGGCTGTAATCTCTCACTTTCACCTGGTCTCCGATCCTGAACGGGCGCCATTCATGTATGTTGTGCCTCACGTCATATCTTAGTTTATTCCGGCGTTGTCTTTCTGTTGTTCGCTCAAGAGCACGGTGTTCCAGGTGTTGTCGTTCTTGCGGCAATAATTGCCCCTCTCTGTCTTTGGGTATGCAGACATCCAAGAGTATCCTTGGCTCCCTCCCGTATGTCAGCTCAAATGGGG
>JTDE01021120.1:30241-47554 GCA_014338405.1 Paragonimus skrjabini miyazakii
TGGTTACTGTAGATCAGGTTCGCCTCCCGGGCTGGGGCCCTCGCGACTCACAGAGTCGGTGGCTCGAGACGTTAGGTGAGACAGCGGCTAATCTGACTCAATGGCGTGAATGTTATCGTTGTTTGACTGAGTTACCTGTGAAGTACGTACACTTAGTGACGCGCTACACTGAAACCCGTAAGTAAGCTGTCTTCTTGATGACGCTTTATCGTCACCTACAGCTATCCGAGATGACGGTGTGTCGCAGTCAGTGGCTTACCTGCACCAATACCATATCCAGTTCTTCCACTTAGTCTAATTTTATTAATTTTCAACCGTCTTAGTAACGTTTTCTTCCAAAATATTCCACATCACTTTTGGGATGAGCAGCAGCCCGAACCACAGTACTTTTTGGTCAGGCTCATGGCTGATATGATGATGTTGATGATAGCTCGACTGTCTGTATGCAAGGTGTAGGTACTTTCATGTTGAATGTTTGAAAATATACATTGTTATCTGCAGTAGTTAGGTCTCCATTTGTCTGCTTCTGTTTTTCCTTCCTGACCAAAGCTTGTTTTTTTCTTCACGGTTGTATGGCAATAAAGTATTAGTGAGAATCACTGACGTACTACTGTCTACCAGGATGATGATGATGAGGAGGACTATTCACATGCCAGTGGGAATGAAATTAACCGTGTTACGCGCAGCGAACCACACACAAACTAGCCCCGATGTGCATCTGTTTCCTGGTATAAATAAGGGAAGTAATCCCACCAACTTGTTCAGTCCAACGTGTTTCACATGGGTTTCCTATACTCACCTCAAACGCACACGAATTAGTGCGGTGTACCCGCTGTGAAGCCAGTAGGGATGTAGAAAGTAATTGTAGCACAGTGGTCCAGTAAGACAGTATCAAGTGCCTTTGACTCATCGTCGCATCAGACTCAACAAGTAGCCTGACCAGAAGTCAATCAGTCAACCAAGAGGACCGTTACGCGCACACTGCGATTACTGCTTTAAATGTAGACCAACTGATGAGAGAAAAGTCGGTTATGGTGTAGCTGGTGCGTTATTTTCTCATGCTTTGCTGAATCCAAACTCGAAAATGACTAGTTGTGAGTGAGAACTAAGAAACCATCCGAAGCCATAACTTTACTGTGACCCCTTGACTAGGGGGAAAGAGAATCCTGCCCCCACTAGATACATACGCCTACATGTGATGGCCAACTCAATTCACTCGCGACCGTGTATACTGTAGACATGGGAAATAGAGCAAGGTGTGATACGCTGCCGAAGTGTTTCAAATGAGGCGATGCGAAAAGTGCAAGTGTTAAGCAAGTGTAAGGAAAACGATTAGGGCTACACACTGGTCAAACATCCAACGTCGATAGTACACACGAAGACAAGGAGTTGAGCAAACTTGGCGTGAGGTCGGCAGAACAATGGTCGACCAGCAGACCTTTAGAAGCGAGGGGAAAAATGGATCTGACTGTAGTGTATTCAGGAACCCGAAGCACACAATTCAAAACAACTGCTATCCATTTGTAATATACAAGCTGATCTGAATCTGAAAACAAGGGCTAGACACCTGCACAATTCTATGGGTTTTCCTTTCAAATCCAAGAGGTCAGATACGCCGAAATGTCAACCAGAGACGAAAAGCAAAGGCCGTAACAGTGTGAGATGGTAACATGACAAGATGAAGTATGACAAAGAATAAGCGAAGAACTTACCGAGGCAAAACGCCTTCACGGACGGTAGAGTCAACAAACACCACGCCATTCGGTGAAATGTTCACATTCGACCTCAGACGCTTGAAAAACCAAAACAAACACAAGATACAATGGACTGACGGGTAGATTGCTACGAATAACCCTGAAAAACTCATTGATACACTTTGAAACATAAAGTTCCCTTTAACCACTTCATCAGAGCAGAAAGAAGACATATGTTGCGATATGTTAACATTCCATTTACTCTCATCAGTCGCAAACTTGATATACGTAGATTCTTCTTAAATCACAGTTGTTCCGCCAATCCTTTATATAAACGGGTGGTCATTCACATTGGGTAACGCAAACACCGTTGAAAAGTATGTTTTTAACTGTGAAGTCTCAGGGGAAGGAAATCTAAGCATTAACACTAGACAAAATAATGCAAACAAAGAGCCAAATAACCGTAAATATAAGGACATCAAAAACTACAACTCTAACGTTCCCGGTACTTGTGGGTGTTCGAAAACCTTGGAATCAGTCCAAGTGAAATACTTTATCACTTGTGTACAGTCAGTGCTTGTTGCCAAATATTCCTCAAGGTCACCAAAGGAAAAGAAAAAAAAGAAACTAGTAAAACCAGATCAAAAGAGCCTAAATAAAAGGACTTGTTGAAAAACTGCCTATGTTTTCGAGAGAAAATCTATTTTCATCGTCAATAGCGAAGCAACAGTGTAAAAATTCACACACTGTGCAGTCCACTAGTCTGAGTCTATTGGGATAGCACTTAAAATCACTAAACAATGTCTTCATCGGTTGCAGTATATGCGAAAGTGTCAATTAAATAGGTACCTCCTGAGGGACAATCACGTATGCTCGGAATGGGTAAAAGTATGTTCACGCTATATTAAAATGGCAACTTTGTCTTAAAAACGCAGATGCATTGCACATGTTCCAATATGACATAACAATAAGCACGCTTCCAGTGTACTGGTTGAAAACTAGACTAATGTATGTAGTTGGGGCCATTTTAATACAGAATTCTCGAACGCATCGAAACGGCTCAAATCATAGACTATGGCAACTGAAACAGATGGGCACCAAAACGAAATGGTTAGCATGATTGACAATCAATTACAACTTACTTGTATAAGACCCACAGGTAGATAATGACTCAAACAACCCAAATCGAATAGATTTTCCTCCCTAGAAGCAGAGCGGAAAAAGTGGAAACACTCTTCAACAACGATACACCAGAAGAAAGTAGTCGATTCGGGGACGATACTGCTTACATGGAACATATCATCCAAAATTACATTTAAAAAGCAGTGACAAGAAGATCGGAAGTGTTTGAATAGCTGATAGGACCACACAGCTGTAGCGTAGGATAAAGTTAAAGGGAGAGCGATTTATGTAGAGTATTTTCAATAATTTGCTTCTCCAATTTTTCTTCCATGCTCTTAGAAGATTGATGTACCTCGAAATTTAAGTTGTGGACGATTAGGTTGTGATGCAGCTCAAGCGAGCTCTGAGCGTTACACTCTACAGAGCATATTACACTACCCAGATGACAGTACTAAACTGTACAACGACAGTTCCAAAGCTTGTAAGGGTGAAGAACCAGGACAGATCTATTACATCTCGCGTAATTCATGCAGTTCCAAATGATTGTGATGATGGTACACTGGACAGACTAATCAGCCACAGATCATTTCGATGAGAGAACATGCTCCAGAACCCAGTTTATTATTTTTTTCAAAGCATATAAAAAAACATCATAAAATGCATGAGGGAAAACATGCTGCAATTCAACGAACTGATACGGATTAGGCTCGTCTGCCTGTTGTTTCATGGACAGTGTGTTGACAGCGACGCGACCCCGATAAATAAGACAATTCGACTTGGGTATGTTTAGGTAGTCCATATCATCTGGATATGTAATGTTTAGCCTACTCGTATACGGTTAAGACTTTAAACACTATGTGACGCCGTTGTTATGTTGATTGCCCCATTATAGTCAAATAATGTGTACAGTTATGACCAGACTATTGGAATTGTTAAGTCGGTGATGCCAAACGTGGGGTTCAGTTACGCAGTGGTCAGCATAGGCATTTTACAGGAGCATGAATCGGAGTTAGACAGCAGATCGTGACAATCGTACGAACTACTGACGAGCCCTTAAAAAAAACGAGACTAACAGTCTGTGTTGTTTTATAATTCAGTGCCAACATTTATAAGCGGATCCCGCAGCATTGCAACTGTTTAGTTCTATTATATTTTTATGATGGTTCATTTTCTGCTTTATCAGCGTTCGTCAACCCCACCAGTCAGACGATGTCACCAACTGACCAACATGCAGTAGTTAACCCGCTGTGTAAAACCGAAACTTGACAGTGGGGCAGGCACTACCCGGTCGTAGAATACACCGGCAGATTGCTAACTGAAGCTTATACCACTGGGAGGTCGTAATCCACAGCATACGTATAATGCTAGATGGACCGGTTCAATACTGTCCGTTACAGCAATACGCAGACGTTCTTATCCATATGACCAGAACACAACGCCTCATCGCATATGGGTTTCATCTTGTCCCCACCACGCTAACTAGTCGCTGTTCCCCACAAGTATATGTGTATCGTTAGTCGTCCACGCTCTAAACATACAGTTTATAGGCATGACAAATGCAATGAATGTCCTCACTGACCACTAGTTTAAAAGGCTACATTCAAATAAGTGAGATTTCTAACAAATTAAGTGAGGGGTCGAAAATATTGATTAAACGACTAGACAAACACGGGAACCGTCTCGGATATGATGACATACATAAACAAAAACATATATAATATATTTTGGTGAAGTAGTTATACCTATATGAACACAACAGTATGCAGGTTAAAGACCACTTACATCTACCGCAGCTTTCGTATCTAAATGGATGTCTTAGTCTGTCCTTTTCGGAAAAAAGCAACGAAGTCGAAGTATGTTCTTGTTGTAGACAGAACGTATATAACTGAGTTAGCGTAAATAGGCGAAATACCTGGCTAATGTTTCTATTACAGAGGTTAGCTATTTTGTGAAAGTTGCAACCGTATGTGAGGGTTGAACGATTTATGCCACACAATCTTCCGGCTACTTATTAGTAGTATAAGCGTTATGCGCAAATTCATAGTTAATCAAAAGCAGACGAAAAGTGACCGAAAGGTCGCGATGTAAAAACTGACCCCTTTTGCAAACAGGTCAGACGTCCAAGCACCGTAGAATAGCAGTAATTATAAGCGATCATAATGGACGGATACAGGGACTGAAAATCCAACACCGCCACTGGTCCGTCTATGTACAAGCGACTATCAGGTTCCAAGTTAAGCGGAATAACTTCCGGAGCTCGTTGTCTGGCTCGCTGTGCAACAGTAGGACTTGCGAGTAGATAGTTGCCCCGTTTGGCAACCCGGCCAAGGAGGGATTCGACGCGGTACTGTGGAGGGTTTGGATACAAAGAAATAATGAATTATTTTAAAGGTAAATGTTGTCGGACAAACCTGAGATTTTCTTCTCGTATCTGGACAAAAGATACTCGAGTTCAGTGTTTCCAGTCGAAAGTGGTCGACTGGCGCAGTGGTCAACACGGTAGCCTCATGAACAGCGTGTCCGTGGTTCAAGCCCCGGCAGTGGCGATGATATGCACTATTGATGACCTCTAATGATAGCGAAACTCGAGTCTACTGCTGCTTTTCAAAAGGGACCGACTGGATAGTCTATGGGAATGCGACAACTGCGATCAATTGTGGGTGATGTTCAAATTGAAAAGAAAACGAACTATCGAGAAAACCGCTTTAAAAGTAACGATATGACGAACAATTGTTTTCGATTGTTTTTTCTCAAGTCAATACAATTACATAGGTTTCATCAAGACGCCACAAGACAGAGCGCAAAAACAGAAAGTGATTGTTTGCGAGTGACAATAAGGGCCAATACTAGACTACGTCCACAATAATTGGCTAGGCCCAGGCCGGACGTTGACTGGATGTTATGTCACACGGTCAGGGTCGAATGTTTGTGTGGGGTTAGATTGGATGTGATTGATCTGTGGCCAAGGAAGTTGCAAGGACTGAACAAATTTCTTTTGAGAACACAGCTTATGGTTGCGTAATCTAATAGAAACAGAGTCAGCGGTCGCCAGAATGCGCTGGCAGACTGTTTTTGGTTGAGTGTTGGCAACTCTGTAGACAACCCGGAATGCTTTGCCAATGTCTATGCGATGGTTGGTCTCAGCTAGATGTGCGATAATGACGCTGGTAACTGACTTACGACAACCAGTTCCAATCCAAGCTGGTTGATTTTTCTTGATCCCTTTTGACGAGCGCCTGGTCAAACGATCAACATACTCTACAGTACAACAGAAGCATGAAAATGAATACACAAGCATTGACTCATCGTAGGCAGGTTCAATCTTAACATCTGCAGTGTTGTTAAACAACTTTTTAGGGTACGTCTAAGTGACCGGTACATGCAGCGGTTAAGCTAACCTGCCACAGTATCCACTTTAAACGAGGTTTTTAGTTGATGAAGGCATTTCATTGGAAAGGGGGCTGCAACCAACGACCATAATGAGAAGTGGGACTGAAAAGGAATATCGATCTACCACTAAAAGCTACCGATCTCCACTGTAGCTTAATCATATGCTAAAGGGAAACCCCAACAAGACAACCAACGATCGACGACTGCAAGAAAAACACTAGGAAAATTGGTGACAGTGATTTAGGGTACACTATCTTTGAAATTATCTGTCAAACTAGAATTGTTTACATACCGTTAGCAAATGGGAACAAGTAGCAATCATCCCTTCTGACATTCGCCTAGAACGACCGGCCATCCTAGCCCCAGGCGTTGCCGCTGTAGACGGCACATGTGTGAAGAGGCACTGAACAAACAAAACATGCTTCGAAATGAGCAAGTCTAACATGCCGATATCGTATTGATGGAATTCGGTGGCTCGGAAAGGTTTTGCTGCGCCGCTCGCCTGGATTAGTTAGAAAGACGCAGTCAGGTGGTTAATGTAAAAAATGTGCTTCGCGGAGGTTGGTTTTAATGACAGGACTTAGTTCCGTAGGGTGTTAGTAACTCTCCGGCTGGAGCCCGTGGTAGGAACACTACCAGAAAAACGGAGTCGAAGGGAACAAAAGTCTTGTTATCAGCGCTCGTTAGTTTTACATCCAGTTTGTCAGTTCCTTTTGTTGTTACACCTAATCTCATCATACTTTAATAAATTTGACGGAAACATATATACATATGCCTGAGAAAGCGGATAATTGAACCAATTGGAACCACACGTCAAGGAAGTTATCCTCAAGTGATCTGCAGAACCGTTCGCATTGCCATCACCAGACGTCCGTAAAAAAGTGTACAACACAAAGTCTACGAAGGTGTAACCATCCAAAACAGCACGCTTTTGCAAATATGTCTGTCGGGCAGGCAATCCTACTTATGCAATTAATAAAACAAGTGATTATGTAGAATAAGTGAGCAACCCCCTACGAAGATACACATTTCAGTTACCATGAGTCCGTAAATCTTGCCTTGTTTATTTTCGTTAAACTCACATAGTTTGTTATTCTAGAGAGTTCACAGCACACTTTCAGAGAAAAAAGTTCTAATCTAATTATAACTGAAGAAAATAAGGTCTCTTGCAATTCGTATTCCATACATGTGTACACGACATCCGCTAGTATTAAGCATTATAAAACCGTTCAGTATAATGTTATTACTATTATTTGTTGAGTACACTGTTCACTGTATTGTTCTATGCCTGGAATAACCTGCTACAGATGTTTGAACAAAGACCCTAAACCCACAAATTACTTGTAACATATTCAACATCGGTGGTATATGATGGATGATTATCAAACATCCATATTCCAAAATCTTAATTGACGTTCCGATATAAAGTTAGTAAAAAGTTATCCACCAAATTCGAATTACAACAAAAATCGCAGCTTTCAATTTCTTACTCTTTCGGTATGATTGTCATATCGGTGACAGAAGCGCAATCCCGAAACAATAATTGGAAATAAAAATCACTGCTGCAACTTAAAATCGACTTAATTTTTATGGTTCCGAAAAAACCTGTTCAAGTTATCGACATTCTCAAGGATATAATACTAATATAATATAAATTGAAACTGCAGACTCCAATATATGTACACTATGGACACAAATTACCAGATGTATGACATTTGGTTTCGGAGTTTCATTTATAGTGTGAGGTTTTCTCACTTTGTCCTAATTCCCAAGTCTTTCACACTGTTTTCCCCGTAATAAACCGTCAAAGAGTCTGAGCATAAATTCAACAGTTATTCTGGTGTACGACCTATGCTTCCCCATAGGTGGTATAACTGAATCCCGTTCAATGTCTGATAATGTACTTTGAGTATGTCTCATACCGTGAATCATGTGGTGGTGGAAGTCAGCAACGCAAATTTAGGATTATTTCAAAATAAGTTACTTGTGACTAACATACTCCAAGGGAACGCCAGCATTAAGTTTCACTGCAAGGCTGAGATACTTGGACTTTTCTATACGAAATAAACAAATATTGGTGATAACAAAAGCGAATAACATATTTTCCAAACAATACACCAAGGGCAAACAAAATAAAATTATCTTACGAAACTAGTCCTATAAGAAAAATAATCAACGCATAAAACACAAAAGTAATGACAACTTCTAAACAGTTTTAACTAACCTAAATTCAGTTCATGCAAGCTGTCTGTCTATCCCATACGCAACAGTCATGATATATTTGTAAAAAAACTACCTAATTTACGTCTGTCGTTTGTTATGCAAAATCGTCTACTACAAATGAGAGCAGACAAAAATTGACACTTTTTGCATGAGTTTTAGTAACAACAGTCGGTAAACTATGTCTCATAATTCGATTAGTAATATAACATTGGATCTCATGTCTCATGTAGTGGATTCAATGCTTCCAATTTTAATGCAACCCCTTTCCGTTACACGTACAACTGTTACTCAGAAATCAACGCGGTACAGACGATGTGGACGGCATTTCACGTCACCTTAGCAATTGCAGGAGATGCGTGACTAGTGGGAAGATATAGGAACAACCGTAGTCCAGTGAGAAAACGTGCATATCGTCAAGGAAGGTGAATGAGACATGGGGCTAAGCAACAGTGTTGGCGGCGGTATGTATGTTTGACTATCGACATGACTCATGATCCATTTTCAAGTCAGCAACTGAAAGAATTAATGACAAAATTGCAACCCTCACCTGTGATCCTCTAGATAGAACGTGAAAGAATTCAATGCCAAACACGCGAGCAAACTCGCTTGTTCTACCAATAATATCCAATGCGTCAATAATGCGAAGATTGGCCACCGATCGGAAACACCAGTAGTCCACGGTACGCCAACTGACAATCAAAGACCAATTATGGAGATGGACAGAAAAAAGAAAAGCGTACAACACTAAGTACAACAATGAGTTAGTGGTGGGCATCACTGTCTACCCGTCGATATACAACAGAAATCTAGCCGCAAACATAAGAGGGATAAGAGACAGTTTAGATAGATGTCTAAATTAAGACGATCACTGGTAACATGCAGTTATTGAAAAATCAATAGACCACATAAAATGCAAAGTGAAAAGCAAATCAGTAGCCCCGAAGGAAGAGGATCCCATGGACGCGGGAATGCATGGACCAGACAACCAATCTAATCATTTAGACAACCTGCTTCACTTCCAGAAATAAAACTCTAGTAAAATAGAATAAAATAGGATGATGGTTACTGCGTAATCGATAAGCCACTAGTAACTAGCTGGTCAGCATCAAAAGGGTGCATTAAACCCGAATGTCACCCTAGAACAAGAGACTATCAGTAGCAGATCTGTCTAGTTTGGGGCCGGAATTATAGTCTATGTGCATAAGAGAAAAGATGGCCAACAGGTACACCATCTTCCCTACAACGGACATGACTGGATCATCACACCTAAACGTTTAGTAACGATCGCCTGCATTCGAAGAACGGAATATCCGAAAGTTTCAACAGCAGAAACAACAAACTCAACCGATGAGCTTGAGAACGTTAGTAATCGAAACATTGTCCAATAAGCCCACGTTCATTGTGTTAATAGATAGAGGATAACAACGTAGCAAAACATGTTGTGTGTGGACTGTTGGGAAGACCATTATCAGATAGTGCAGTGACGGAAGAGTAGGACGGTGGCCTGGAATCACACCTGCAACATCAAGTTTGCTAGTCCGCGTTTTGAATGCTGATCGATTGAACATTAATACATGGATGGCGGCATCCGAAACGGATTAGCCTGCCACAGTGATCGGAGTCAAAGGACACCCGCGCTTTAAACCATCACCCTCAAGTGACTTGCGCTGCACCATTTGCGGTTCCACTCACACACCACGTATCCAGTGTAAACTCAAAGGAATAAGACCAGTAAGTGTGCAAGTGAAACCTTTGTGTCCAGCTGGCCATTGCTGGTTAGCCAACTGAATGGCTAGCACGAAAAGGAAACCCTTATCTCTCGGAATATAAACAGAGAGAGACTGAAATGACAAGATCCATACTAAGAAGAAAGATACGTAAAATACAATACAAGAAGTATTTCAGTATACGAGTGCATGTTAGTGCATTTCAAAGAGGATAAATCTGAAAAACAAGAATCAAAGTTGGGCTATGAAAAGATCAGGCAAACGATTCATCATACAATACATCAACGGCACCGATGGTTCCTTTGCAAACCGCGCGCTTTCGTTCTCGGTCATGCAACAACTGTTCGCTGAACTCGCGGACGCCCATCCGAATTGTATTCCTCCAGGCAGTCCGGTTCAACGCTAAGTCTTCCCAACATCTAAAATCAATTTTACAACGTGAAAGAATTACCTGCACAGCATCCTGGTATCTCAGCTTTGGGCCACGAGGACTTCGCTTACCTGATCTCCGTTGTCCATACAGCACCTGCTTCGGGATACGGTCATCGCCCATCCGACGGACGTGACCCAGCCAACGAAACTGATTCAATATTAGCAGGGCTTTCATCCCGTTCATGTCCGCTCGCCGCAGTACCTGAGTGTTCGGAACCATGTCCGACCACCGAATACCCACGATGCGTCTTAGAGATTGCAAATGAAAGTGGCTCAAATAGCGCACGTCCCGTTGATACAATGTCCACGTTTCACTGTCATACAGCAGTATAAACAGCACCATTGGGCGGTAGACAAACAGCTTAGTGCTCGGCTTCAGGCTGTGGTTCTTCCAAACACGTCCTTCAAGACGTCCGAAAGCAGTACTACTCTTTGCCACACGCGCTCTCAACTCGCGGTCCACGGACAGTTCGGCAGAAATCTGTGCGGCTGCCGACAACATCTCCGTTAACACGGATTTGGGGTGGAGGTGTACAGATAGCACCTCCACCCGGAGAAGGCTGAAAGAAAGAAAATGTCTTACCTGTGCTGACGTCCAGTTCAAACTTGGATGTCGCGGTCGCGAAAGCTGTGACCAGTCGTTGTAGTTCGTCCTCGCTATGTGCAAACAGCGCGCTGTCATCTGCAAACAGAAGCATGCGTACCAGTGAGGTATGTAACCTGGTTGGGGCGTAGAAACGTCGAGTATTCAGTAGGCGCCCATTCGTCCGGTACTCTATCTCAACGTCGTCCATCCTAGAGTCCTGAAAAGCAACTGTTAGCATGGCGGTCAAATATAAGCTAAACAGGGATGGAGCCAGGACACAACCTTGCTTCACGCCAGTGACAATGTCAAAATCATCAGAGGTAGATCCACACGATTGCACCTTCGCCCTCATGCCCATATGCAACAATCTAATCAAACTGACGAACTTACCTGGACATCCAAACTTACCAAGCACCATCCACAACGCCTCACGGTTCACGGAATCGAACGCCTTGGTGAAGTCTACGAAGAGGGCATACAGGGACTGGTTCCGTTTCCGGCACTTCTCCTGAAGCTGTCGAGCAGCGAACACTAGGTGGATCGTACTCCCGTACGCTCCTCAAGAACATTGGCCGCCAAGACATCCGTATTCAGCCGGTTCAAAAGGATTCTGGCAAGTACCTTGCCTGCGCAGCTCAGCAGACTGATGCTTCGATAGCTATCGGGGCAGTGTTTGTTACCCTTACCTTTAAACAAAGGTACTATCACAGCATCCTTGAAATCCTGTGGCATCTCCCCGTGCTCCCAGATGGAGTGAACCAGCTGGAGCAGTGCACGTTCCATCGCCGGCCCGTCATTCTTCAGGATTTCGCCTGGCAATCCATCTTCACCTGCAGCCTTACCGTTGCGAAGCTGACTAATCGCCCTCTTCAATTCTAGTAAATCAGGAGCGAAACAAGTGAAGGCTTGATGGTCTGTTGCGGCAAGCAATTCACGGTCACCCAATCAATGGTAGCAGAACGATTTAGTAGGCTACCAAAGTGTTTGCGCCAGACTTTCATGATGTCCTCTGGCTGGGTGCACGAACAACCGGTGTCCATGTCTACCAGTGCTTTAGTAGACTGGATAGATGGGCCGAATATCGCTTTGAGCGAATCGTAGAACTCCTTATGCTGTCGACGATCTGAAAAGCCCTGCATCCGCTCACCCTGCTTCATCCACCAGTTATCCTTGATCCTGCGAACACACTCGCCCAGTTGACCGCGGATACTTCGGAACGTCACCTTCTTCGCTTCGTTGTCCGGGTCCACTGTGGAGGCAGCTGTCGCACAATCACGTAATCAAGTAAATGGTGATGACTGCTTCGTGGATGGGTCCACGTCGTGATGTCGCTCGCATCCAGCTGGAATCGGGTGTTCGTGATAGCCAGCTCGTGAGTAGCACACGGGTGGAGCAGACGATCACCGTAATCATTGACTGAACCAATGCCGTAGGGTTCGAGAACTCCCGACCAAGCTACCGAGTCGCGCCCGACTCGAGCGTTAAAGTCACCCAGAACAAACAGTCGATCAGTCACCGGCACCGACCGGATAAGGCGACTCAGTTTATCCTGCGCGACGGTCGATGCAGTATGGTATTTGATTTCCGTTGTATAGTCATGGATTTTATGGCCTCAGGATACTGCCAGGACGCCCAGATCATCTGGTGGATTCCATATGACACAGTTGGTTGGGTGAGTAACTAGGTCCAAATGTGAAATTTCTGAGCTTCCGGCGTGCTTCGTAGCTCAGCTGGTAGAGCGCTTGCCGCGTTTGAGCATGGTGTTTCTGTCGCTGGTTCGAATCCAGCCGAAGTCCAGATTTTTCGCAATTGGGTCTCTTCTAAATTATCAAATTTGCCAAACTACTTATCGGTAAAAAAGAAAAAAGAAAAGCAAACCAAAACACAACCCACTGACACCATACACAACGAACGCATCTGCATTTTGTCTGGCTGCTCCCCCATGGTCGATCTGATATGGTTGAACCTGCAATGACCGAAGTCGCAGCCAGCACAGCTCGCCGGATCAAAACAGCACACAAGCCTGACCACCACAACAAGGTAGCAGAAAAGGTTAGGGATTATTAATAAGACATGTGCGTGCACAAAGCTTCAAGCACACAGTTACTGGGGTAGTACTACCTACTAAACGAACTCACCGATTTACGCCGGGCACTTCGATCAGCCACTGATGGAGTTGTGCGAGGGGGAATTTGGGCACAGTTTCTTTCAACAGGTTGAGGACAACCGTCTCCAAACTGTACTCGAACAAATTCAACTGTATACAACGAAAATGAAGAAGGAGATCACAGTATAATGATGTTCAACGTGAGAAACTGCATTTTGTTACATCTCAATGAGTACGTCTAAACTTAACACACCACTAGAATAAACGGTATGTCTAAATTCCGGCGTCAACAGATATTCCATGGAACTTTCGGAAGTCAGTCGTATGATAGTAAGACTGCATGAAGACGAACACCAAAGAACGTAATGTAAGCAGACGCAGGCTTCCGCGTAATATTTCGCTGTGTTGACCACATACTGGGAGACAAGATTTGCGGTTGGATTAGGTTAATTGACATAGCGGTGACCACAGTGTGAGCAGTACTACAGCTCTGTCGGTTCATAATGATTGTTTTTGCGAACAAGCCACAAGCAAGTGCAAACAGTAGGTGAAATAATCTGATGGTAAATTTACTTAAAATATGACCTTACCATGAAACTTACACACAGCGCGTTGTTTCATGTGTCGGAATAAATGTAAACAAGCAGTATATAACCTCAGAAATACAGGAATCTCAAGATATGGGATTAGAACACACCCTGTTTCGTTAGCAAGGCGCTACTTGAATCTCACGTAGGAGTAAACAAACTGTAGAATAGAAAATACACCATACCAGCTACATCAGCATTTCATTTGTTCTCATTGTTGAGTGAAGCTACAGAAACAGTGTTAATCTACCCAACTAATTTAGTTAAGTGAGAAAAGTCTGGCCAAACTCACATCTGGCATTACAACACGCCACAGACACAGAACGACCCGTCCGGGACAAGGAAACGGTCCCCCAGTCTGACCAGCCCCGGGACCTGCAGGCCATCCATAAGAGAAACGTACAGGAGAGATGGGATTTGACGGAGCAGATTCCGGGTCAAATGGACGACACGGACAGACACATTCGCCTAGATCAGTGTTGATCAGCGAGGATACATCTAAGTGGACAGAATCTTGCTGGTCTACAAATTGTTTGCATTGTGTGATCCGTACATGACAGCTGGGACAGTTATATATATCTTAGAGGCAAAGACAGAAAAAATGAAGCTAAAAGTTATCATGGGCCACAAAGTTTGACGAATAGACAAAATGAACAAAAATTTCGCTCAAAACAAAACTGCTTGGAAAGCCGCATATAAAGAGATGGCATAGTGGAGTGGTAAATGTAACTTGGGAAAAATGAGATAAAAAACAAGTTCTATAGATTGATTATATTGAGCACTTGTTATCATCATCACCATCAGTAGTATCGATGATACAGCTATGAAAAAGAAGAAAAAGTACGCCCTGATTTTTATAGGGAAATGAAAAGTAAGGAATGGGATTCAATAGACAAAGGTCACATGCCCAAATTCAGACAGTCTGCATGTGAACAAATTGCACGGAAAATTTGTACTTGTAAAGATGACGGCCTCCACTGAACTCCACGTTATGTAGATCCAAATCTGTTCTTCCGTCTCGTCTGAACCCATCAGAAACATAATGTAAATTTAAAACGGAAACTTCTATTCTTACACGGTTAAACGAGTAACACTTGAAATTAATGACACTAGAAAGTTGTCCGGATAGATGGCAGCATACCAGTAACTGAAGTCAGAATGACCTATATCGATCTGTGGGCTACAAGACGGTAAGCGATGATTCGTCCGCAGATTATGGAGACCTTCAAAACGGTTACTCGAAAATAAGTAAATAAATACTTCAATTACATCAAAGCGCTTGGTTCTATTTGGTTAAAAATGTGCTCAAATGCGTCGGAACTTCCAGAAAAATTCCAGACCTAATCAGACATTAGGACAAAATGTCTACCTGGCGCCAATCGCGATAGTTCGCGAACATAACTGTTGCGACCGAGTCGATTTGCACGCTCGACAAGATAGCCCCACGAAAAACGTTCCACGTCATATCCGATAAGGATTTCTGGATCGAAACTGAAAATAAATGATGAATAAAATGGTAGCATACAAATGTGAATCTTAAGCAAAAGCATAACGCGGTTGAAACCGTTTTGTTGACACACACACATAGGCTTAGCGAATAAGAAAACGGATGTGGATACAACTATTTTATGATCGCCTTGACTCATGCACACATTTGCTTTTGGGATAACTGTTATTGCGTGCAACCCGTCTATTAACAAAATAGGTACATCATTCCGGTTACAAGTAATCATCAGCAAAATCGACAACAATACATAAGTGAGAGTCATGGGTGTATAAATGTCACAAAAGATGGGGGAAAAATAACGATCCCTATTGGGAGGTAAAAAAGAGGGAATTGAAATGAGCTAGAATTATCCGAAACCCTGTTTGAAACTAAACATGTTAAATAAGGTGCATACATCTTGCGAATAAACCACCGAACATGACAGCAAAGAGAAAGTTTATTTGTCGTTTTCGCTGGATCGATTCAATAAGTGCACTTACGTCCCATACGACTGAATCACGTAAACCACCACTGTTATCAACACAATTTCAGTCTTCCTGTTAAAGGCCTCGTGTATGTAAATGGCAGTGATGTCAGCAGTCCGCCCATGCGGCAGAAAAAACTTGGTCAATTAGAGCGGAGGATATACAGAAGAGTTCTTATCTATTCCGTGCTCCTAGCGTGAACCTGAATCTACAATTTGGCGGAATTTTTTGAATGATCCCAAAAACTGTATTTATCAAGTGTGGCATATTTTCATAAAGTTTAAGGTTCTCACAAGCAACGTACGCAAGCTCGTCAGTTGCGATCGGTGATTCTTTTTCCGGTCACGTTTTTGTACACATTAATTTCATTCCGTCCGCCGATTTCAGTAAGTTTCACATTCGATAGGCCATGTGAACAGTGTGTTTCGATCCCAACGTGGGGACACATTAATACATGGTACACAGCAGATTCAATCGAAATAATGGGTACCTTGAAACAATTACACATAATTTATCAGGCAGAAGTTGGGGTTTATGCTAGAAAAGTAGAGTCAAAGCAAACAATCTCTGCAGGCAACAGGCAATGTAACAGGATGTAGTGTCTGCAATTCATCGCTGAACTGCGACTTAAAACGTAGCGCTGACAGATTTCGGGAGACGAAAGTGCGATCGCTCTTTTGGGCCGAGATGTGACTTGTGGTCAGATACGAGTCACTGAGAGGTCCTTTATATTTATGGAAACTCCACTGAACTCGATGAGTGTTTTTCCAAAGAGAGAGGTTTTTCTGGTAGAGACTCATTATTACGAAGTTGGTGTTACTCGGTGGGTGATATTAAACGTAACCACAAATAATCGACTAATTGAAAATGGTTTGTGTCCTTCGCTCCAAACACAAGAGTTCACACTTTACATATCTTGTTTCTTTCCCAACTGAATTGAAGAAGTGGAATAAATCGGACGAAATGCACTTTGAACAAGCAAAAAGTGGACCGACAATACAAAAATCATTGAATGTAGGAGGATTACCAAAGCGATGGACAGTTGCTACAGTTTACAAAAAGTGCAACAGGTGGATATACACCAAGCGACATTATATATAAATTCGGCTACTAAATGTTTCACATTCCAAAACAGACATGGAAAATAGATCTGTGAACAGAACAAATAGCAATTTCGACCTAAAGGGGATTCAGAAGACCAAAACAACAAAAAGGAAGAACGTGAAGACTATTTGTCACAAGTGATGGTCCAGGAATCAGGCCACTGGCACTGTAATTAATGGGACCGAAACACAGAGATTGGGTCTGACGAACGCGTCAGTCATCGGAGACAGCTAACCGTCCCACTTTAAACTACTCAGCGAAATTCGCACGAATAATCCTGACATCAGCTTACAATAAGGGTCAGTTAATCATCTCAGCTATATACGAAAGTTAACGTAATTGAAATGTTTTGCAGTGCCTTTTACTGCGC
>JTDE01021120.1:47654-75020 GCA_014338405.1 Paragonimus skrjabini miyazakii
GGTGCAGTAGAGATTAGCAACAGGTCAATAGTCATTCACAGGACAAATAAGCTTGATCTACTCAGGCGCGCTTAACTGTTGGAAGATCTCCTTTCTTGTTGATTGTATTCTCTTGATGTTTTTCACAGCCTGCAATGAGCACATTGATGTGGATGTAGGATCATTTCCTTGTTGCAAATGCAAATACACCACTGAAACAACAGTTCTCCGTTCGACACTTGAAAAACTGTTTTACTTGACTTGATACATTCAGCTGTACGCCTTGTTCACTTTCGGTTTCAAGCCTTGTCAACTAGGTTCGGTTTGACATGGGTAAATCGTAAACAGGTGCACAGTGATATAGTTCGATCAGAGTTGACCTCTTAATCAGCAGTGAAATCGGTGACGCACACATATGGGGCACTGGGGTAGTCACAATCCCGGATGAACTGAAGCCAATCAAGCGGAACTTAAAAGCACACACATGCTCGGTTCTCTCATTTCTCAGGTCAAGTGAACAAACGTGACGACATCGCTGGGCCATATCCTAAAGCTCACCCAAAGCCTGACATTACAGAATAGGATGAGAGCCCCGGCAGAAATGAACACGAATTAAAGACAGACCCGTCAGTACAAGTAAGTGTTTATTCTTGGGATAACCAATACTCCTTTTGTTCATACATGTTTCAAAACAGCCCAGATTTGGACTGTGATTCTCAGGTATCAGGAAATTAGCAGCGAGTCTGAAACACGGTGGTAAACGTGAAGTAAACTTTCATTCTAGTGGTCGCTGTGGAAGAATTGAACATTGAAAAGGACGATCGTTGTATGGGTTAGGGGAATGGCATTTTAATATCATAATTTCAACATCTATACCGCATGTTATACTTATCGAATTTGCCAACAAGGCAGAGAAACCTGCCGTTGCTTATGCGATGTGCCCGCTGCAAGCTGTCAAAATTATGAAGACAGTAGCGATCAGACGTACCCGTCCTAAGTATTCCATTATCCCAGAGACCAGGTCAAATTTCGAGGCCGTTCAGAAGGACTACGCTTGTAGAGTATTTAAGCATTCAGTCGATAGAAGACTTACATCAAGGACAACCATATCTAGTAAATGACACAAGACGAAAACAAAACCTGTCCACTAGGATTGTGCATACACCATTTTCAACGCAGGACCCCTTTGGCCACAAGTATAAACAGCTTATCATAATGTGGACTGCGGCAGACGAATCAAATGGGAAGGGTCTGACCTAAACATAAACGAAGTGTGGTTGTTCAACTAGTACTACTACGACAGATATATAGCGAATAAGAACAACAAACAAACCATAAAAAGTGATAGGACGGGGCGGGTTAGAGCAAAAACACTAACCATTGAATGAAATAGACGAGCCAACTGAGTAAATTCCATTCGTCTGTGCACCATATGAAACGAGGTTGACAAGCCTTCAACAATCGCTGAAAGTTTGAAAGATAATTGGTGAGCCCGAGGCGAGATGGCAAACCACTTGGGTGGCCTGTGTTCGAGAAATCATTCGGAAATATACACATGTTGACAAAAACGAAAGGTTGTAAGTTCACAGTCTGTGCGGCTTGTTTCAAGGAAGGCTGACGAACAGTGAGGCATGCCAGCAGAACAGAATCCAGAGCTGGGTCTGGGAGCAGTCCACGAACTGCACCAGCACGTGGAGTCGGTGTGGATGAAGGTGGTTTGTTTATTGGAGGTGGACCTAAAGCAATCCGTTTTCGTCTTGAAAATGCCGACATCATGCGAATGTGACAATGCAACTCAAGACTGAAAACAGTTGTGTGATCAGCCTGGAAAATATACAGAGTTGAACAAGTGAGACAAAAGGTCAGAAAACTAAATTCATAGAACCGTGAAGATCTGTAACAAAAGCAGTGGATGTTAGAGGGTAAAGGAAAATACAGTGACACACTGAAATGAAGTATGGGTAGCAGTGAAAATGACTGCGATCCATCGCTATCATCGACGAGGCGAACAAGCAGTGCTTGTGTGGAAAGTTGTTCGAGCGAAATTATTAAAACATATTCTATCAGCCAACCTGGCTAAAGTCCTACAGATGGGACAGGTGGCTGTTTCCGGGTGATGTAATCACAAGACGATCGATGCCAAGTGGTGGTTTCGAGTAAAATTGTATATAACATATATATGTATGGATATTATATTTATATATATATATATAATAACGTAGGAATCGTCGTTTGGATTGACGGAAGAGCTGAACTATTAAACTTAAGATAATGGACAAATGAAAGGTCTATAAAAACAATCCTTATTATTCCTAATGTTGGGGAAATATGAATGACTGGATTTCCCGAAGGGATTAAGCAGCCCGATCGCAAAGAACCTCACCATACTAAATAAAGTAAATATGCCACCTTAAATATCAGTTATCAGCTTCAAACTAAGGTGAACACGTCTGGGGTTAGGTGGGTTAAATAACAGAACAGCATTGAAATGGCCAACGGCAGCATTTTTTGAATCGGGGAGCTATGTGCTGTAATTTTACGATAAAAATTTTTGGGACAGTATTATTAACACAATTATATATATATATATATATATATATATATATATATATATATATACGATTGAAGTCACACGAGGTGGAAGAAATATTACAAATCAGTATTAACAGAATACTGGATGAGGAGCTGCTCTGTGTGTGAAAAAGCTAAGTGAAACGGAAGTCTTTCAAAAACATTTTGAGGAACACCTTATGTATGCAATAGTCCGGAAAGACCACTTCCGTCTAGTCCGGCAGAGCTTCTACAGTTCCACTCTTAATTTGTTTGAATCCAACCTCAACGAGGCCATAGTATAACATTTTACCTTCGAAAATCTACATGTGAACCTGCACAGGACAGCTGACCTAATCCTTCGGCAGCAACCCGATTGTCTATGCCGTTAATGACATTATCTCGACGGCTTTACACAAACGAATATCCGGTCTGCTACAACTCAAATCAGTGGCAGACTTCGAACACCAGACCTATTATCAAGAGAGACCAATCATCAAAAGAGGCCAGTCAAGGACAATGCCATCATTCATCGGAAAGGAAGACGTAACTCAAACTTCTGATGAGTATAGGACAAAAAGCACGCATATCTAGCACTTGACCGACCGATAATACATTGGGTCGTCAGTGCTCGAGACGTTGGCAAGAGAAATGGGCTGACGAAAATAATAAAAGCAAGCGCAACCAAAAAATGCACGCTTACCTGCACCGGCAGAAAGCAACGCTTACTGGCAGTCTGATACAGCACACTAAAAGAGTTCGTGGAAAGTAGTGAATTATCAGCAGCAGATGCATCGGCCGGATGTTCAACGGTTGATCGAGTGGGACACGTGGTGAAACCGACGCTCGTACACTGAGAATAAACAGACAACATAGAAGCGATCAAAACAGGTGTTCGACGAAAGAAAGGTGCAGAAGCGAACCATGAAATGTAGTTGAAGCTGAAAGTGTATGAAGAAAGCTCTCGCATAAAACACGAAGAAATATCAAAGGAGATTAACAGAGCGACGGGCGTAAGACTGTATCCTGCCAACTTACGTGAAGTGCACAGATCAAGTTAATCAAGGAAGAGTTGAATGATATCAAGAACTTAACTTGCTTGCATCAAATACACCAAAACCTTGTGCCTCACAGTTTCTACTTCAATTGGCTGCGTATTCGTTGTAAAGGTATACAAACGCGGTTTTATTCAGTCACTCACGTCAATCCAGTATCCCATCAGAATTGCAACTGTTTTTATTCATGTATGAACTTCAAATCCATTACAATATGCAAACTATTTGTGTTACCGTTCGATGACGTTGCAAGTTCTAAGCGTATCGTGCAACCATCATCCAAAGCACCTTCCTATGTGCAGTTGTCATGTCACACATAAAATAGCTAACGCGTCGCCTGATAACAGGCTGATAGGTGGCAAGATGAACAAGAAGTAGCCAAATAGCACAAGCAGATCCGTCGTGAATAACTACATTGTTGACTGGTAATTTGATTATTTTTCAAAGAGAGCAGCCAGCGCAACGAATTAAACTGTTTCCGAGTGTTGCACAGATTAAAGTTAGTCCTTAAGGTGCTTAGCAGAAGAGATCCAATGACTCTAAGGCATTATGTATTAAACCGACTAAAAACCCACATTCACGAAACACGTGCAGCCGAACCGTTGCAGTTATAACACAGAAACCAACTGCACCAGAGTTCAGTCGCAAGTTTATCAAAATTTGGGTAAAGGTCATGCTATGATAATGAACCAAGCGCCAAATGGCATGGCAATGTGGAACAAAACAATGGAAATAGTTAATCAATAAACCACAAAGCATGTCCCCAGTCTTGTAGGAGAATTTCACCAAAGAAGTTATAGCGCTATAAACAAAACCCTTTAATTAGTAGAACATATCTACCCCCACCGGGCCTTTTATCACTGTACATAGAAGTTAGCCTTCTAATTTGCACACCACATGAGGTTCGCCAGTATTTGATTCCAAAGGCAACATGTGGGCTGAACAGCGTTAGGCCACCCACTGCTGGTCAAAAGTAGTCCCGTTAACGGGAGCCCCAATTTACGTCATCATTCGTGAGAAAGCGCGAGCATATCACCGAATAATCTCGTTATTTAGAAATATCACCTCAGACGACACCTTGTGATGAGAGGATATTCATGTAGTGAACATATAAGATATCTGTCAAATTACAAGTTTCTGATGCAGAAAAGAACGAGGCAAGCCAGTCGTTGTAATTCTTCTGTAATTGTGTCTGTGGCGCAATCGCAACGTACTAAGTGGAAAAACAACAAATCTGCACGAACTGAGGTTTGCGTAAACGTAACTTTAATTAACTGTTTGACTTTGCCACGGGATACATACTTGAAGAAAATGGCGTGGGGGATAGTGAGAAGGGGAGGAAAATCACGATAGCTAGTTTATCACAAGCGCTGAGAGAAATAGAGACGAAATAGTCTGCGAATAAGGCAAAAGAGGTTCTCTGAAAAAAAGCGAATAATTCAAAAAATGAATTCTCACTGACTGCAAAACGGTATAACCAACGGGGTAACGTAACACAGGATGAATAGCTTTATGAAATGAAAGGAAATAACTATGTAGTGTGCATGTAGTTTATGCGGAAGAGCGAGAGTGATAATCGGAGACAAACTTCCATAATTGGTACGATGGTTGAGCCAACATATAGAGGAGATGAATGAATAAAACCATTTAACAGTCTTTCACTCTCACATAACATCTTGACATGTGACGAATTTAAACATTAGCTGACGGCTCTTGTACAATTCTATTGGTATTGTTAGTCAGCCTAGTATCAATGAATCACAATTGTTATCAATACAACCACACAATACAACAGCGTCAGGACATTTTGAAAGAAATACATCGGAAGCAACATGGAGAACTTTCACGAATATAGTAAAGAACCAAAAGTGGAGAATCACACTGTGAACAAACTCCACAAGCCTTATGTCAAAAAAATGAACACGTAAGCCCACACCCTGTCTGTGTCAACCACAACAATGGTGCCGACCGTTTATTCCTTTGAACAAGTGTAACTACATAACAGTGAGATATAGAAGGAACCTGTAGGCTATTTCAGTCAACTGACCACAACTGCATACAGATGCACAAGGCTTCAGTACGTTACTGTGGCAAAGTGCTGTACCCAAAACTCTTTCAAACTGCTGAAAGTTGTCTAGGTTTTGTACTACGCGTCGTTTACCCTTATGTGATAAACAAGATCGCACGTAGGTTACTTAAAGTTGGAAACCACCATAATTCTAAGTAGCAACGATTCAAACCCTCAACAATTTAGTAACCAACTGGCTTCGTTAGTAGTAAACGATTTTCAGTTTAGGATGCAATCCCAACTGCTACCGAAGGATAGTACTTTTTGAAAAAATAAAACACTCGCACCGAGCTCCGGAAAATGAAATGATACTGAAGATCAACCACCTGAGCTGCTTGGATCGATTGTTCCTCGCTACTGGAGTCAGATTTGACTGGAGTGTTTGCATCTGACAGACTGCTGTCGCATATGGCAACGCCATCATTTGTGGTAGTTTGATTCCCGGATGACAGTTGGTTCACTGCGGTCTGGTCCAACCACCGAGCTACAACGTCCAAACTAGGCGCCGAACTCTTAGGTACCCAACACGTAAGCATACGTTCCTGTATGGGGATTTCAATGGGCAACAGTTCGGGGGATGAGAGCTCCGAAACAGACGAGGATGATGAGCATTGGGTTTGGGAAAACAAGGTTAAATTTCCAAGCGTGACATCAAACAAGTTCGGCTGGCTTGGCATCATGGACGGAGACTCATCGGACCCCGCTTCTCGAACTGGGTCGGTGACACCAGGTTGTGTGTGATTGTCGGTACTGATGTCTTCGAACTCGTCTTTGGGCGAAAGACGATGTGATGTGGCTGCTGCGTGACCAAAATCCATGAACATGGATTCCGTCATCGCCTGGGGACGGAGCGACTCACCGATTGGTTCTATAAGGACGACTGGACGATTAAGTAGCTGTGCAAATGAAACGAAAAAGACAGATTATTACCCACAGTTTATTGCGGCACCCTCAAAAACCGTAACGAACAGCACTCATATTACACACCTGCTCCCTAGATCAGTTTACTACCTCATCGCCGCCGTTATCCTTCCTAGCCATTATACCTGTCCTCGCACTGATGTCACTCATTTATAAGCGGATAGGCGAATTAACTGCGGAATAGCCTGAGCATAGGCATGCCAATAATTGAAACAGTGTTCACAGCCACTGGTGTGGATCACTGCAAGGTTTCGCGCCAAACAAAAAGCACTAACAAACATGACTAAACCAAGTTATGATAATCCCCGGTCACCCCGTTCTTATTTACATTTGGTAGTTCGACCGCAATATCTTCAACAAGACAAACGATAAACCGACAACATGAAATCCGTGAATATGTTTTGAAATTGACTATGTTTTAAGCCATTAACCAAATACCCATGAGTTTACCGAAGAACGCATTGGCAAGTGACTGCTCTGTTGACAATATCAGACAACATAAGAACGTAATAATATTGTATACATGCTCTAGGTTACATACTAACAGAAATTGACGTGTGAATTGGACAGTCTTCAAACGAGCAATATCACTGTAAGTCGACTTTCACGGTTGACTAGAATTCACTTTGAGTGTTGCGAGGCTGTAATTTCCATTCGTTCTCAACTGGATTCAGACAGCGGCAAGGTCAAATTAGTCCAAGATGACCACATCAAACGTCTTGATTTGACAATTGATCGTTACTTCGTAATTTGTTCATGGAGATGGTTTTTCAAACAGTAATCTTCCAATGTGTTGCCCTGTGTCTCTGAATTATTATTATGTACGGTCTAGTGCACTTAAAAGATAGCGTGATACAGCTCTAAGTATATGACGTATACGCTGAAATTAATGAAGTACGATGGCAGCTGGAAATAAAGGTACGTTTTGTTTTGGATGTTTCAACTGAAAAACTAACACTGAACGAATGGTAGACGATGCCAAAAAACGAGATCTGCTTTGTAACCGAGTGTGCACGACTGTAGTTGTAGTTTTGTACACTGTGACTTCCATATGACAGAAAGATCTCCTAACTAAACACGTTTCGTGAAAATAACGTTGCTGCCAGCTGACTAACACGGATTCGAATGTTGCAATTGTCTGTGAGCACTTCGAGACGCAGTACATAGGTAGCTGGACAGAGCACAAACCAGTATGCGTAGTTCAGCCTGCCCACTTAAATGGGGAGCTCCTACTGGAGGGTTATCGGATGGAGTTAACAGAAACGATCGCACAAACTATTTGCAGCTGGACGCTTATGCACGGTAATCTAGTCCATCACAATGTGAAACCAATGACGGTGATCAGAACACCCGTGAGCGGGAGTTCACATACTGGTTAGTATAAGGATGTCCTGGTAATGGGCTATAACAGGAGCGAATCAGTCATCTGAAACAATTCAGTTCAACGTGCGGGTTGATGATACCATCAGACGTGGTTCGAAGTCAATGTATCAATTAAACAAAACCAGAAAGCCAGAGTTCAAACACTTATGAGAAGGGGAGAATACGATTAAGTGGTGAGTTCAACTAGGACAGTCAAAACAGTGTATGAACAGGTTAGAAGTATTACTATCCGACATCTGCTGAGGTGTTTCAATATTCGTGGCTACGGACAACACCAGAAGCTGAACAAATGATTGCTGAGGGGAATCGACCCAACGGCCAAAACAGCATAACGACAAAGAAGTGCATGAGAAATCCCAAGGGAAACTTTGTGACGGATTGAATTTTAGTTCATAAATATGGGTGCATGAAAGGTGGCGTGCATATGCGAAATTTTACGACTTGCCACAACAATAATTCTATCGTTTGGAGTGGATTAGATAAAAGACTGACTCGACTTCGAGAGCCACGACCCGAGTCTAACTCACGACAATCCATAAACTCACTTTTTTGTCAAATTGAAAGGCTGAAAACGTATCATCATTAGTCGTTGTGGGCGATACAGGAGTAATCACACAGCTACCTTCTAAATTCTGTTCCGGAAGTGGAACATTCTGCGTCGCTTGCGTTACAGCCTGGCAAGAAACCGAGGCATGGTGGCGGATAGGAAGTGAAGATACATGACCAGTGTCTTCCATCGCCAAATGGACAGACTGTCGCTCATCACCCAGAGTGGCATTAACGCGCTGAAATTTTGCCATACGATGACTAGTCAGTCGTAATCCAAGCCTTCGTCGTCGACTTCTTGGTTGAGGTTCAGGCGCTCGATAGACTTGAGTGGCAAAATCGAAGATGAAACAGATGAAAATCAACATTAGAGCATACAACTATTACGAAGGAACAATAATCGACGCAACACATTACGCTACTGATAAGCAGCAGAGGATTCTGATCGACATAAATTAAGCCTCATTCGTAGCCGGTTGGCACATTCGCATTCTCATAGACATTACAGCATGTCCCTCTCGGAAAGAAACAATATACTTCCATTCCGCTCTCGTTAGAGCTCGTCAGTATTGCACATCCTTGCCACAGCCGGGATGTGAACTTAGATCAAGCTTCCATAAGCCAACTGTGCTGATGATTATGTCACTGATCTCAGACTAAAAAATCGACGGTGTTCAAACGAATTACGTTATAGGGGCGTCAACAAGCAAACGAGGAAGCCCCGTCCAAATGAAATTGAAACACATTGACGTTTAATCGCACAACTGTCATCTAACTGGTTAATTAGAATATTACAGAACCATTCACCTATTGCTGAGTCTGTCTCAGGAAATATGATCTGAAATATTTCAGCTTTACTTCAAACTGATGACACCTGCGGGTTTACGGAATTTGGAAGATGCTGTTCTGACCTCAACCCTAGATTGGACGGTGTTGTTGCGCAAGTCGCCCTACCTGCTACGTTAGAAGACGCGCCCCCTACTGATTGGAAAACTTTATATTGGCCATTACATCTACTATACGCGTTGCATGTTCAAGATTTTGGTCCAATAATTAATTTGGGTTTTTCTTGCAATTCTTGTTTCAAAAGGGAGTTCGAAGTGCTGATTATTCTTAGCTGATATCGTCAGTGGTCAGTCCTCTCATTTGCACATAATCTGTCGAGAAACAAGGAAGAAAGGGAGTTTACAAATGCTTAACAAACCCAGGTTGGATGTGGTACACAGGACTACACTCATAGGAACTCCGGTCATGTTTCCACGGTTTTACACCAGAATTGAGAAGCGAAGATGGAATCACGAGCACCGCAGTGCAGGCAGCTGGTAGAGACATGAGTGTGGATACCTTGTAGATTCGATCACCGTGATAGATTAGTCCGGTGATTAACAAGATATACGCAATATCATGCAACGTTTACTCCGATTGATTACGATAAGGTAAGGCGTGTTACTGGCTGATGAATAATTTTACCACGCGACATCACGGAAAATCATTCACGATTCAATCAGCAGACCAAGCTTCACAGAAAACTCACCGGTATTATCCGAATCGCTGGGTTCCGTATCCCCAGTGCCGTCCACCTGCGGAATAGGTTCACTACAAAATAGAGAACAGACGCAAACCAGTGGTGGCAACCGAACAAAATCCAACAGCTCTAACAACATCTCTACAAATCTCTCCGAAAAAAAATGTAGATGAGAAAGTGTGGAAAAAACTAAATAAGACGAGAATATCATTAAGATGATTTGGTTGGAGGTGATGAACCGATAGAAATGGCGTATATGAGTAGTCACGCTTTACGTTCTGAGTTTGAAGTATTGTACAGCAGCGCATTATCACATTGTATTCTATGAGTGTATGCATACTTCCTCATTGGCCATATCGTACTCTGATAGTTTCGATTATCTTTGAACAAAAACTTCGAATTCCAGTACCAAACAGCATGCACCTAGCGGTGGTGCAATTCCAGTCTCCAACTTGTCGACTACAATGTATTCCCTATTTTTGTAAAATGGTCTGTTTCCAAAGTGTAGTCTGGTTCCCATTAATTAACATCTACACAGCACAAAAAAAGTATACGGCCGACCCACGATGACAAGGTACACTCAGGTTGACGCATTAGCCGAACGTTATCAGATTACGCAGATGTCAGGAAATCTAGCAGCTACATGTGCGTCATCACTTAGATGATATTGCATTTGACAAATCGCCTTACTAGTAGTCTGGGTGCGAGCAAACTGTTGTGTGACTGAGACCTTTGCGGCTAACATCTTAGTTTGTATTTGCATTGCCCAAGTCACGAAACAAAGATGAGAGCTGACAAATTTAGAAAGTAAAAAGATTTGGGTATTCAAACTAATGTAGTTAGGTATACGACAAATTTCCAGAAGAATCTAAAGGTCCAAAGATACATCAACAAGCGGCGCTACCGACATGAGCTGCGGGAAGAAAGATGGGCTTCGGCTGACGCACTAACGATAGACTCCGACTGATCGCACGGTTGAAAATTCCAGCACTTAGTTTGCCAGGTTAGATAACGATCAAGATGCAGATTTACAGGTTCGGACGCTGGGCACTCCCTCACTCTTCATTTCTTCCAACTGGCAGACGGATAAAAGTTTCAACAGAACAAAATCTCAGTGAATACGTGCAATATACACATACAGCAAAGCAGGAGGAAATACACAGAAATACTGAAAAAGACGAAATCGGCACACACACACACACAGACACAGGTTCGTGATACGAATGCCACTGATTTCTACTCACTGTCATACCACACTGCGTCCTAAAGCAAAAATGTTCACTGTACTTTGGATCCGGCTAGGAAACCAGCAACGCCGTATTGAAGCCAGCGTCATGGTTCCATGCTCTGAACCATAAAACGGCCACATGATTGCCGCTTACATCCTAACCCAACATTTGTAAACAAACCACCGTATGACAAGCAGCGAGGTGGTGTGCAAGACGTGTCTGAGCCAAAGACAGCGAGACGAAACCATTATGTTCAGTGGTCGACACAGTCTGTCCGTCCCGAGAACATACCGGAGAACAGTGCCAATGTTGGTGAAATGTTCCCATTACAAGTAGCTAATGCTTCACAGACATCGATGGTCGGAAATGTACACCCTGTAAACATCCTCCAGACGCATGAGCCATGTTACGAGGTCGTACGATACTTCTGTTCATCACCACAATCATCATCATCATCACTATAGACAGCAATACACCAATGGTTTTCACTTATAGTTAACTGCTATACAATCCTGAAGAAAAAAGTAAGTCCTCGTCAAGAAGAGAAAAGCAGAAGAGAATTGGAAGGGAGCTAATTATTAAAAATAACCACCTCTATATTCATCAAAGTGCCTGGACTTTACACTATATGCTTAATCTTTAATGGAAAGACAGGGATCACGCGGGCGACACATATGGAGTAATCTGCCAAACGCCATATGAACCCCAGCTATACAATTTGAGATTTACTCAGACCACCAACACTGACGCAGTTCCAAAAGCACACGAACCTTTCGACTTCCTCAACTATCACCACGGAAAAGAGCGGGTGTAGTCTTGCAGGTCTTGGAATAACAGTTTGTAGTAGGAAGGTGCAACAATTTCACCATATTAACAAACCGAAACTTATGACTTATCTAAGACCTTCTGCACCCTCTGTGAACTCTCACAAATTAGAAGTACAGCTACTCTAGGCAGCGATATTTAGCTGCACGTGTTAAGACGTCAAAATACCCTCAAAATTGATCAGACAACAGTGTTACAACGGAAGGAAATACTAGCTGTATCAGGATTAGTCATATGACAATTGGGTAACACCCAGATCAACGGTGAAGTAACCTATATTCTCCTTGATAATGCAACGTCGAGGTACCGCATCAGTCAGAAGGCACCCGATGTGGCTGTCCAAGTTTGTCGTAGTTATTTTTCATACTTTTTTGCACAAATGATCGTCCGCTTGCTAAAAAAACAGTAAGAATTGCTATAGTAATAAGAGAAGTATTGAGAAAAATGCGTGGCCGTACACGTTTGCTACGGGGTATATGTTCACATATTGGTTTAGGTTGTTACGAAGTTTTAAACACCCACATCCGTGCCTAAGGTTCACTTGCTGCCCCTCATCTAGCACCTCACCTCTCGACAATTTTGGAGAAGAATGGAGTGTAAAGCTAAATTGTCTTGTAGGCTAAAGACTTAACTATGTAACGCTTGCACATTCATCTCCGCACAAAACTTGACCTAACCTGAAATGGCCTTCACATGACCTAGAGCGCAAGAGTTGTCATTGGTACCCCCGCAGTTTCCGCTATTATATGTGCAGGACAGTCACGTTCATAATTAATGCCGAACTCAGTCTTGTGAAAGGACTACGTTAAGCGTGGACCGATAATCCCTGAAATAAACCGACGATAAAATTGTTTTCTCGAAATTACAAACTTTCATGATGATTTTTATCTGCGAAGCACGCAAGTTGAGCTGAAAGTGTAAGTTTGTTGCTTGTGAATGATGAAACGTATCCGGAATATCGAAGAGGCTCAACGAAGGACAAAACGGATTCGCACACTTAGTTCGTTTTCGTATCCGGACCAACATCTTAAACGGGAACGAGTTTCTGTTTTATAGACACAACGGAAATGACAACCTCTGCATATAGAACCATCCGTAATCACTCTGTTCACTACGAAGTGTGCACATACTCAGCACCAGCCACCACCCTACGGGCAGTTAGTTAGCTAAACGTAGAGAACATTCTATGAAACGATTGAATTGTAGATGACACGCATTCTGCGTCCGGGTATGTTCAAGGTTCCACACCTTAACTGAGTCTGTCGTAATTACATCAACATAGATGATATACATGTTCACGACAACTCAGTCATTGGAGACTAACCGGAACACCAAAGTTGCTAAGAACACTTCATTCTTCTCGGTCATCGACCGTTTTTTTGAGTCTTGAGGTTAAGCTACTGTTATCATTTTAAATTATTTTTATTGTACACCTTGCAGTCACTGACCTTTTCTACCAAGTTTATGGCAAAAATTCTACTTTCAACTGGCTTCTCTCTTAATAATCCAACACAAATTCAGGTGTTTTCTGGCTTGCCCTAGCATGTAAATTTACGATGAATTCAACACCAGTTGTGCCATCGTTCGGTCAGTTGCTATCTGAAACCGATTTTGTCGGTCAAGATATTTGAATCGCTGATTCCAGATTTACCGATATAGCATCACGTAGTGTACGGGTTGACGTCAAGCTGAACATAACAGGCCAAATCAACGGTCACCCAGTTGATAAACACCACTGCCAGGAGTGAATGATGTTCAGGGATTTGGATATCACGATAATAAACCATTAGAAAAGCCGTCACTCAGCTAGATGCAGTTTGTTTTTAATCTAGAGTGCCAAACAGCCAATGCTAATTAGTAAAGCAGCAATGGATAGCATGATCCGCGGCGATATTAGTAATAATCATTACTTTTATTTAGCCAACGTCAGCCTTGTGACAGCGCATTTGATGTGGTGACTGTCACGTGACCGACATAGGGCCCAATCATCTTCAGTCATGAGCCCTTATTCAGTGATCAGGCGGACCAGCGCTTATGGATTTTAAAAGTATGCGTTAGATAGTGGCCGATCGTATTTTACGACAAGCCGTCTCAGGGTTGTACGCAGCAGTCGAAATGTCCGATTAACGTAGTCTCTGTAGAAACGGATTACATAAAAGTCGTGCTAAAGAGGTGCGAAGAGAAGGAAACGTAAAATATAAGCAGTACTCACTCATCTTTATTATTCAACAGGCTTATGTTAGTGCAGTCCCCTGAGTGCAATGAATCAAACAGCGATTGAGATTGGCAGGTCTCCGTGTTTTTTGCACAGGGAAGTGGGGAAGACGCAGATATGTCGGATCGCAAGGACCACGGGGATAGAGGAAGAAGTTCACTCACATCCTCTTCGGTTAAAGAGACCGGCGACATGGATCGTTCATCCAGTTCTTCAATTCGCTCCAGTTCGCCAATCGGGGGATCATGATTAGAATGGGATACACGATCAGCTACCAGGTCATGGTTCAATGCATGCTGTGAAAATGAGCAGGAGCGATTGTCGTGTTCAGTTTACAGCCTATCATTACGAAAGGGCTAGTTACATACCAGTAAATCCTCAACTGTTCGGGTAATGAGAAACAGTGCAAGAGAGCTCAGCAGAAACAAAGGTGATTCAGAATCATCGTGCAAGCCTCACAGACTCAGTTGTCAGAGGATAAAAAGAACACATGAAGTGGACTGCCAATGTCTAAACACAGACATAACCATTTGAAGCAACAAAGATTGCATACGTCATTACATTAGTCAGTGCTGATACCACCGATTAAACTCAAACGTACAAGTTCCAGATGCAACTGTGTTCAATCGCACGTATTGGATGGTAGCAACAGGAGGGTAGCGATCAGATTAGAGGGTGGATGGTGGGCTGTGAAAGTCAAAAATGACATTGGAATGGCTTTTAAGGATGTGTAAATGAGGGTGGGTGAATCGTGTACTAAAGACGACAACTAATCATATCACAATTCGAGCACTCTGTGTGGATGCTGCAAGGTGAACAAGGGCGAACAAACGATCATCATCATCATCAAATCAGCCATGAACCTGAACAAAAGATACTGTGACTCGGACCGCCGTTCACCCCAACGGTGACGTAGGACAGGAGAAAACGTTATTAAGAAGGGTTTAAAAAACGGATAAATAAAAGACTAAACGGATGAACTAGAAATGGTGCGAATGCTGTTATACCACAGGCTGCAGCAAACTGCTATCTCGGATAGTGTTTCTAACCAGCGACCTGTGTGATCAGGAGAACTCCAGCCAAGCAGGCCACACCTACCCAGTTTGTTCAATGCAACAGTCAGTCTCTAGATATAAAAATAAAACGGTTACCAGTAGGTTAGATCAGATTGGACTCCGAGATTGGAGTCCTCGTGATCCACAAAGTCAGTGCTCTGAGAGGCCATGCTAGAGGGCTGCCAATCGGGTGCAGTGGGGTGAATGTTGCAGTTGGTTGGTTTTCTGAGTGTTAATTAATGAGGCGAAATAGAGAAGAAGGCAAAGAAACCGTTGTGCGAACGCCGTCTCATTCATAGTTTCAACTCAGCTGTTAGCTTCCAAGGGTGAATTCGGGAGTACAGACACAAGACCTATGTGAAACGAAGGCCAGTTACTTCCAATGCTTTCATTTTCCCACAGCGGTTTATTTTCTCTGTTTTGCTGAAAGCTGTACAGCAGCTAAGCTTCTGCAGAAACGGCAGCGATGATGATGACTATTCGAGTTGAGCTGATATATATATATATATATATATATATATTTGGTTAGTTCAACTCGACAAGAGGTACACACTGGTTAATGAACGATCCCTGCTAGGGTCTGCTGTCGAACAATCAATCATAAACTACTGATAAGCGTCGGGGAATTCTGGATGATGAGTTCAACAACAATCACCTGATTGTCGCTTTTGCATTTTCATAGACTTTTCAGCCAGCCACTTTGAAAAGAAGCACTATACTCGAAGTTCGCTCTCGTTAGAGCTCGTCAGTGGTGTATATAATTGTCACGGATGAGGTTTAAACTCTGACTGCGCCTAAATGAGACAGCCACGTTGACCACTATACCACTGACCCCAAATTAGGCACAAGTGTATTATCACATGTAAACGCTCAGCTAAGTTGGCTTGTGAGTAGTGTTCAAATTGCCTAATCGCCTCCAGAAGAGACAGTATCTGCCCTGCTAATTCCAATCGATGAACCCGCCAAAAACAACCTTTTCTAAATGAAAATCACAGAATTCACCAAACCCGTCAAGTGGTATTTGCATAATTCGGTTGTGTCGAGTGCGAGGTCAATGGCGTGGGAGTCAACATGGTTGTCTCATGAAACCGTGGCCGGAGTTCAAATCCTAGCCCTGACAAAGAGTTGCATTATTAACGACCTCTAACGGGGCCGACGTTCACGTGGAAAGCTTATTTTCGGAGAAGGCTGGCTGAAAAGTCTATGAGAATGCGAGAGCTGGAACCAATTGTGAATAACGTTCAGTCTAAACGAACGAATGTCGAAGCGATACTACTCTGGCATTCACCACACCCACCTATTGTTCTGTCTCCGCTCCCACTTGGTTTGAGTGTCAGCGATGTCTAGAGGACAGATTCTGCAAATGCTCCACACTATTTCGAATGTGCCGTGCTTATATGGCACTGTTACCCCTAGTTTTAATGCATCATGTTTAGGATTCTTGGTCACTCTAACAGAAGCCTTTGTGAGACTATCAGGGTAGGTATTAGCGGCGGAAATTTTGAACGGATGTCCCTGTTCTTGTTTTTTGAAGTTAGGTGGACTACACTGTGTGGCGACACGCCGGAACAGGGTCCAGATGTCGCTCATAAGACAACAGGTAAGATGACTGCTGTTGAACAGAAGAATAGCGTTAGTTAATAGTGCATGGCAGACAACAATTGCAAGTTTAATGCAGCATTTAATGCAATGATAGCATAAAAGTTTCTGAACAGGCTTATCTGCCACCTGCTCTAACGTGCATTGGAATAAACTGTGTCCGTTGAAAAGTCTTTAGCCGGAAGGAAAGAACGCAGTCAATCTACAGTAGATAACGTATTGGCACCCGTTTATAGTAACGTACGCCAAATCACCTCTTTTCTATCTCACAGCATGTATCAATCAAATGCAGCCTTGACAAGAAGCCTCCCCTATGGTAGATGATTATTTGGCATTCGCAGTACGTCACACAGCTATCTGGTTCCGTACAAGGTGAAAGACGGAACGATAGCTTGATCGCTTTTCTCTGCCCAAAAATCCCACCATTATTTACTAGTTAGTGATGTCCGATGCATACGACTGAAAACAAACATTCATGGTCGAGTAGCTAACATTACTTGGAAAATGAAATTTGACGTAGCCATTCTCATGCTCCAAAATGCGTTTAGATCGAAATCAACCGTTTTACCACTGTAACCAGTACGCACACGCGGAAACAACATAGCAACTTGTGCAACTTACCCGCGAATCTCCCGTTACATCAATTTGAGTGAACCACTCTTGGTCTTCTACATCCTCCCAATCTTCTATGCCAGTGTCCACCAGGTCCAACATAGAGGCGTCATCAAAAGCTTCCACGACGTGTTCAAAATCGTCCAGTGATCCGTGTACATCTCGCCCTCCGCTATACACATACTGGATGGCGGAACGTGTCGCTTGTGAGAGTAGTGTAGCCTCGTCATCAACCGGATGAATGTCACCAAATGAACTACAGCTGCGTGGATTGACCAATAGTGTTGATGCCGATGACAGCCTTGAAGGTGACAATCCCATCAAACCCGTACCCTGATTCGCATCTGAGAAGCCAAGTAATTCCGGACCGACAGCTGTCTAGAAAAAGAAGCTGGATTTTAAGTTGGCAAAAAACTGACGACCTAAAAAACTGCCGGATTTGTTTTGAAATGTAGGGTTAGAGCGAGCGTTATGCGTACTAAACCAAGAATAAGACAAAATGGCGTGTAATAAAATAGCATTCCGCTTCACAGACTCACCGAATGGAGAACATCCTGACCGTGTAGTCCATTGATAAGAGACTTCTGATTCTCAACAGACCTCCACTCGGAGGTGCTCTTTAAAAAGCCCCAAGGTAAGCCTTCACGACTGTCACCAGTGGGGACTAACGCGTCAACCTCTTCCGTCGCACTTGCGATTCGTTGTAATTCATACTGACTCGCAGCGTTTAGTAGCACCTGCGTAGATGTCAGCGACCCAGCCTCGCCCGACGCGACCGACTCTCGCTCAGACCGCGGTGATACAATCTGATCATCTACCAACATCGAAAATGTGTCCACGGTTGGCTCCGGTTGGACATCCATATCCAGATTTGACAAATCATCTTCTTGACTTTGGCGCAGCCATTCAGAGACAAAATCATCGGTTGTTGTAGGAACTGGACCGAATATTAGCAAAATAAGAACATAAGCATATGAGATTCAAGTAAACGCTTATTTTACATATGATAGAAAATATGACACAGGAATAGGCATACCACCATACAGAGTAGAACAAATGGAGAAAAACAGACCAGCATAATCAGTGCATAGTGAATCCTCCAAACCAGTACCACTGATTACGACCTGGTGCCGTGTACGATAGTACCACCAAGCAATAATGTACCGCATCCCTGGATGTCAAACCCAAGGGATAGACTAGATCGAAGGAGTAATCCTCAACGCCAATTGTTTAATGTTTCACTGCCACTACGTTACCACTACCTTACCGCTTTTAATCTACTTCAGGTTTAGTAAATAGGGCCGTACAATTCAAATGTTGAAACGGCACACGAAGCAGGAATCCAAGCTAAGGAAATCGACGATGAGATCGCGCTACGAGTGAAGACGTTCAGAATACTGTCTAAAAAAGATCCGTTGTTCGACAGTCTCGTTGCTCACAGGCTGATTCCATAATACGCAGGTAATCGTGCGTAAGCAATCACAGTCAAAGCCGGATCGCAGGCAAACAACTTCCGGATTCTTAATAAAGTAAGGCAGAGTTCGTTGATCCCTTCTTAAGAAGTCTCACATCGTTCGTTGCCGGCGCAGGTCAACAAACGCAACTTTGACCCTTGAAGTCCTCTGCTGATCGTCTCATTTGTACCTACATCAACATTTACGCAATTACTCAGATACATAGTAAGACGTTATTATCCAGAATGGGCAAATGGAAAAGTTCTTAACATTTTTGAACCTGTCCTTTGTCTCTTTGGAGAGAAAAACACGTATCGCATAGATGAAAGGATGCCGCAAAACTCGTGATCGATAATAGGTAACTACCAGTCTTGGTTTCTAAAAGGTTTGAGCCACCTTCGAGTTACTTGCTTATAACATGTCCAACAACACTTTCTTTTGTAAAGGAGTCCCGGAAAAATGTGTAAAGCTGTTGGGACCATTGCATACTCATTCTGCACACAGAGCGAGAGTTCACTTCCAATGATGACTAGCAGGAGTGTCCGATTTCCTCACTCTGGCAAAACACTGTTATTGATGACATTCCAGAGGGCAGGTCTGAAGAAATCAAGAAACTTGGCGCTATTTTTCCTGGCAACAAACCAGTCAACATGGTCAATGCGGATGACAGTGTGCGGCCTGAAAACCTCGTGAAGGATGTGCAGACCGTAGTGAATAAAATGAATGACAGTGCACGTCGAACATTCAACGTGAAACCTCAACACTGAGACGCTCCCACTCAATTTTTTGTTGCAGCCAGTCTGAGACTCTGACCATGTCAAATATTTGCAAAACAATCATCCCACCAGCTCGTAACAGTGCTGAAGGAATACCAGCGAGGTTAGCAACAGCATGTATTGCCTTCGACAACCTGTGCCATTTGTGGTGTCCGACTGTCGCTGAACGGAAGTGTATGATGCATAGGCACTTCTTCAAGATTCGAAGGTGTGGCCTGTTCGTGACGAAGACATTAGCAAACTTGCCGTGGTTGCGTTTGTCAACTAGCCCACACCATGTGAGATGAGAGTGTGAGTAATCCAGCTGAAGGTTAGCGCATATTAAAACACATTCAGATACGCGTTCAGTAAGTCCATTAATATAAATGTAGTTTGGAATGATAGGGCAATGAGTTCTGCTTGTCAGCAAGGAGTTTACTGCATCAAGCATTATTCCTCACCAGTAGTTGCAAAAAACTGTAAGATGATCAACCAAGGATATAATCATGGAAATATGAAGGTTCTGACTGTTCCACCTACTGAAGTCCACAGTTGAGAGCCTCGGCTGTTGGAAAAGATAATCAAGATAGTGGCGTGCCGCAGCCAATGATGTGTCTGTACTCATAACGTTTTTGCTTACCCTATTCCAAATTATACCATTTGTTCCTTCTATCTCTGTTTACCTGTGGTACTGTTCGTCAATGTTGAGTTGATAAAGCGACTCGAGCCACAGCACCGTCCTGTCAGGAACACGACCAGTAGGGATAAGTAGATGAATGAATGAACACATCAAGCTAATCAAACGCTGTTAACGCTCCGTTTAGTGACCAAGTAATACGTTCGATTACACAGGGAATTGGCACGCAGCTCACACCGCACCATAAATCGATGCGGTCGAGAAACGACCGCGACACCTTAGGTCGGGCAATCGACATCTTTGGCACATCAGTATTTGGAACTTGTGAAGAAGCTATGATAAGAAAGAGTAGTTACTTAAAAAATTACACAGCTTAACAAAACACACTCGAATATAAAGGTTACCGTCGAGTCAGCACATTATAACAGAATCTCATCACTAGACGTCGCGTTGCTTCGTTGACCAGATGGAACAATTCGAAAATCGATTCATAGAAAAAAGACGCGGACGGGTCAATACACACATTTTGACAGTTGTGTGCCGGTGGAGTTCAAAAGGAATTTGATAAGTTGTCTGCTGAACCGAATGCGAAAGATTTGTACACTGGACACTCTCCAGAAGGAAGTAAGATAAATCTGAGAAACTCTCACTGGAAACGGATACCCTGAGACATTCACAGATTAAAAAAAACCGCACTACGGTACAAAACCTGAACTCGTCCAGACAGCGGAGAAAAGGCCAATGTTTATCTGTCTCTCATATAGAAGTGAGGTTAATAATGAAATAATTAGCCGCATACTTTCAAACACGGTCGAGAGTGCCTACCCTACAGTCAGACTTATCCTGCCGTTCGACAATTACCCAGTACAGGTGTCACACCTTAAGAACAGTTTGCTCCAGTTCTCTTTGTCTTTCTGTATCTGTTCTCCGATCTTTTATCGCCAAGAAAGTTACCTTGGGAGGACCACAAGGCGGCTATCGGAGGTTTCGTGAACATCTACCGAAATGGCTTCGCAACGGTTCGAGAAAGCCTATTTCCAATGCGATTGGCTCTCATTTACTTGACACTGGCCATCAAATAAATCCGGATAAAACGTTCCGAGTCATCTACAAGGTTCGTCAATCCTGTTCTAGATCTGTCATAGTGCGATTGTTATCAACGGCCGGGGCTATTGCTATCAGATTCCACAACTCCTGCCTGTGTCTATACACAATTCGTAGAAACCCCCCATCTCTGTTAACCAATCATTCCACATCCAGCTGAAGCCCGCGCAAGCGTGAGCCACTTGATACTGACGACGCATATCTCATGAGAGGCACGTGTAACACTCCAACGCATTCACCAACACCCCCACATTTCTTCAGTACATTGCGATCTGTACCACTTCTATGACATTTAAATGACCTATTTGACTCGTTACAATTTTCATGTAAAACTCTCACTTATTTTACGTAATTATGAAAGCTTGATGAGAATGACTGAAAAGGGCTATTTGCAAAATTGACTTCTTATGAATTCTACGGAAATCTGGAGAGGATTGAAACTACAGACTGTGCACAGTTGTGTATTTCTTTAAAAATAACCATTGATTATAACCAGGAAATTCTCGTCAGTAACAAAAATCGACGTTTTGTGATCTTCACCTATCGTGTTCGGTTGTAACGGACTGACAACCCACTGGACGTCGTCTTAACAAAGATATTCAGATTCGCGGCGTAAAAGTCGATGTAAACACGCATTTGAAACAATTCAACTAAGCCGATATAACATAAGTGAACGCTACTCACAATCACACATAATTCAACTAATATGTATTCTCAAGTTATCTCACGTAACTGGATGAACTGTTTAATATGAGTTCAAAGATGATGAACAAGCTCTAGTCGATATGTTAGCCTGTACTTGCGGTTGACAAAGTCAGAATGGGAAGTTTCAAAGAAACCTTTCAGTACGATTGGTTCATGCGAACGTTTGTGTAACCCACAATCACTAGTACAACACCATCAAAAGTAATTATATACTTCATCAATGCAGAATGTCTCCTGACGGTCCAGGTTTCTTTTATCTGGCGGATGAGAACCTGCTTTAGAATCCACTCGCCCAACAAGCACGATAGTAGTTAACGCCAATCTGAATGTAATTAGCCAGACGGGTGTAGCTCAGGTAGTTGGCGATACGGCATTCGACAACGGAAAACAAAGATGTAGGAACCACAGAACATCATATTTTCTCTATCCTCACAAGCCTCTACTTGTCAAAGTGTTCAACGGGCCAGCTATCGTAACTTCTTTACACAATCCTGGACACGTTACTTGTCCATAATACACTTCAGTAACAAAATTAATTCACTATTCTATCGGAACACTAATGATCGGAAACCTGGCTGCACAGGTCCATGTAGTTTGAGTAGCTGAACACAGATAGATGATGCGGTCGGCGATCGACATCCGGTTATATTCCGGGAAGAGCCAAGAACTTCAAGAAAACGACCCGAAAGGATAATGCCTTAAGCTAAGGGAGAGCTGACCGATTCCACTGATGTTGCAGCTATATGATACGGTGTTTACCGCTGTCGGGTACAGGTCGCAGAGCAAAATTTGAAAAAACCCAAGTTGAAGAAGTGCTACAAAGTTTCCAGCAAATTTATTAAATTAAGTTTCACCTGCTATCAGTTACCTTTATTAGAAGCATAATAATAGTAATAACCTTCTTTGCTGACAAGACAATGGCGTAAGTTAATGGCCTAACAAGCAGTGATTCAACAATGGGGAACGTTCGAACAACTGACAGATGGACCACATTCCCATCAACTGGCAGTGTGAACTCTGCAAGATAATGAACAGAGATAATGACCAACACCAATATCAGCAATGCGTTTACTACAGTATACGCACAAACCGTGACTACTGAGGTCCACCGGTTCCCAAATACCTGGCGGAGCCACAAAACGGAATGATATATATGTGAGAAGTCGACAAACATTCAAAATGGAGGAGATTTTCCCGAAGTGATATAACCGCAAAACCTTTTTTCAACCTGGAAGTCTGTTCATCCAATACGGTTTCCCGGGGATACTAGTGATCGAAAAAAAACTAAAAATCCCTTCAAGAGAATGTAAAGAATCTCACTCTGATTGCGGTGTTCATCGTAAGTTTACATGTGCTTATCAACAACGGTCTAACAGAAAACGAAAAGGGTTTGTGAAAACGTTAACTGAAACAAGAGAAGACATATTTTTAATGCCCTGCGCACTCGGCAAAGCTAGTAACCTTAAATATCTACAGTAAACCCCGTAGACCTAATTGTGTGAGCAAACCAACCACTCGACCAGAAGCAACCCTACAAACAATACATGAATCCTGTTGAACAAGACAGCATTGGTCGCAGTGAGAAATGTCGATCACAGCGCGTGTCCACGGAACATCTTAAAGGCAGAAAATTGAATGGAAACGAAAGAATCCTGTTAATTCCGTAGCTCCTTTTTTATTGGTTCGTTTGGCTCTGCCTGTCGCCAGGCAGTTTTAACGAGATACGTAAACGACTAGTTCTACGTACAAATCCCATGGTGCGCTCGAGCACCAACCTGATTGGACACTGTTGACATGCTTGTTTGTTCGAGTAGCCAACTCAGATTGGCTGTATCATTCCACATACTATCCCACATTCAGAGGTTTACCAAACCTAGTCATCTCACAACTGGCGGTTTCACTAAATTTATTCACCATACCTATTGGGAGACCAATTTGACGTAAACGATTCCAGTAAAATAGAGTCGATATGGCCTTGATTCCGATAGGTTATCACATTACGCACGTTTGCTGAAATTGCGTTACGTATGTGCCGGTTTCCGGGTGGGAAAACATAAAGCAATGCAAACTCTTAGGATTCGTGAGTTCATTTTAGGTTTTTGGTCTACCTCAGCAGGCATCGAATATTGACACAACCACGCCTTTGTGGTCTTCTGGGTGAGCAACAGGACCATGAAACAAACGATCGATAACGTCGTTATCGGTCAAGTCAAAATTACGTTTGACCAAGAAATTTGACACAACCTTAAGAAATATTCAATAGATAGTTATCAGAGAGGGAACGCATTTACAAACCGAACAAATCGACAAGATAAAAGGAGTATTACTGTTATCGACACCAGCACGTTTAATAAAACTGAGAGTGAAACGCGTCTGACCGAACAGCAAGCAGCAAGCTCTTTCAAATGCCTAAAGGGACGGCCCAATAAGCATGAAAAATTCGACTGTCTGTCGTTTTGGTCAAAACTGGTTGTTAGAAACATCGGACTAATTTAGCCCACAGGACTGCTGAAACGAAACACAGGCGAGAACTCTAAGTCAACCTAAAGTAAGTGCCGTACGCCGTAGTAATAAAAATCAAATATACGAAGTAAACCGAAATTTCACATTTAAAGTGCATCTCATCCGTTATGTTTTCAATGAAGAAATATGGTTCAGTGTTTCTCGGTTCCACTATTCCTGTCCAAACCACCAATTTGCGGTTGAACACGCCATAAACTAACTGGTTTTGACGTAATGAAATGGTGTCCTTCCAGCCGGTTCATGGGAGGAACCCTTCAAGCATTCCTGTCCCCGCCGACTGCCTGATCCCTCAATCCATGAATTCTGACAAGAAACGCTACATGCTTTGATACAACGAGGGTAGGGATGGTGCTCTGAAGTTTTCACCTTTGAGGCGAAGGATTCAGTGAAAAGAAAGTGCCCATTGATCACCGCCGTGATAATCGGCGAAATTACATTATCCTGAATCGCTATGCTATGACAGACGTCGCTCACCCAACCATGATTAGCTTACTATTAAACTTTTTTGTTTCAGTCGAATGTTTCTGTCTACGTTTGCAGGTTACCTCACATCATCTTGTTCATTTCGAGGCTGACAAAATGATTTCCGTTCCCCCAACCAGTAACCAAAGGAAATTGCTCGTCTGGTCGATTTGAACAGGCAGTCACACAATTCACGATTGTGATCGTGCCCAGCAAACTATCCAGGATAAATATAACGTTATCCGGTCAAATCACAGTCGCCATACCACCAACCTCAAGGTGTAAGAGCGCCTGTGAAATCAGAATTCACATTCAAATACCAGGACCAATTCAACCAAGGGTGATCAAAATCAATTGTGTTTTGGAAACGATGTTAGTTGCCACAGACGGCGACTTGCACTTTAGTGCTGACAAAACAACATTTACCACAGAGGACTCTGAGAGCAGACAAGAAAAAAACAAGCACTAGCCTACAGGCGGCTGGAAACGCTGTCTGAATAAACAGGTCCATTGATCAGACAAAGTTGATCAAGTTCAAATACATAGCCAAGAATGTGTGTTTAGACTGTTGGCTAGAGCGATAAGGGGCACACGGATGACAACAGTAAACTAGCAAGCGTGCATACACAACGAGGAGTGAAAAGAGAACCGACGAAGCAAGTGGCAAAGCTGAAGCGAATAATGCACTGAGAAGAAGATGGTTATTCAATACCGCTTGGATTCATTTTAATAGGTTTGTAAGGTGGACAACACAAACTCACACCCGGAAACGCCACACCGTAATGCAGTACACCTGAATATTTTAAAATATACATATATGTGCGCGTTCCACCTACTCACACTTCAAGTGCATCGGCCTCTACTGAAGGTCAATCATAGAAATAAGCAAACAGATTCCCTTCTTACTAACGTTTTTCTTCGACAGACAGTTGAGTTTTTATGTGATTTTATTTCCAGCCAAAACTGTGATATAGGCATTCCACTTGAATATCTTAAGGATCTCATTGTACTGTGTACAGAAAATATCAGGTTCAATTTTGAAGGGTTTTCTTATAGACAAGTAGACGGAGTGGCTATGGGTAGTCCATTAGGCCCAACATTAGCCGACATCTTCTTGGGAATGATTGAACGGCAAGTCTCTGATAATATTTCCAAAGCCTTATTGTACAAACGGTATGTTGATGATATTTTGATTTTTACGGACACTGACCATTTTGATTTAATTTTTAAACTTCTTAATCCTGTTCATCCGAACGTATCCTTGTCTTACGAAAGGGAATCAAATGGCAGTTTAGCTTTCTTAGGTATGCTGATCACTAGATGCGAGGATGGGACATTACAGCGATTGGTCCATCGCAAGGCAACATGAGGCGGACAATACCTTCAGTTCTCCAGCTTTGCCCCGATAGCATACAAGAGGGGTTTGGTCAAAACCCTATTCCATAGGGCCAGATAAGCTGCAGATGGGACAAGAAATGCTGAGAAAAACGCTGCTGGCAAACGGGTATCCTGAAAAGTTAATAGACATTCACAGCAGGGTGACCAGATGCAATGAGCCAGTACAAACAGCTCAAAAGAAAGATATATTCTTATTTTTGCAATTCAAAGGTGATCATCTGGCAAACGACATCAAGCACAACGTACAATGTGCCCTATCCCTAACGTAAGCAGCTGCCCAATTACGCTCGGTCAACAAAGCCAGGATTGAAACTACTGTGCCAGTCTTGTATGTACTGATGATAAATAACACTGAAAGAACATGAAAGACCAACGAAGCTTTGGTACATACTTCAGGTAATCAAAGTAGTTACCAGTATATATGGGCTGACAGATCAACTTTGAGGTGTTGAACACCTGCCCTGAGTCAGATTCTACGGTTGAGATTTGCCCACCTTACTACCTCATTTATAAAAATACTCTTTATATGTTTGAAGCCTAAGAATGGTTTAGAAAGGATGACACGAGGTTTGCACACTAGCTATCCAACTTCTTAGCGGATGAAAATGTGGTTGGGAACTAGCTCGCATCATCGGCATCCAGCTATCGAGTTGCTTCTGCAGACCAAATGTATTTGACAAAATATCCCAGGGTAACCGCTGATTCGACCGTACCAGGTCCGAACTTGATATCTCCAGTTGATTTGCTTGGAGCACCCAGATACTCG
>JTDE01021120.1:82017-99720 GCA_014338405.1 Paragonimus skrjabini miyazakii
TATATATATATATATATATATATATATATATATATATATATATAATTGCACGTTATTGCACGATTCTGAAAACAGGCCGAACATCTATTCAACATCATGACCACATACTGTCAACAAAAAGAGTAAATAAGCAAAAGCAAGAGATATCACTTGGACAAAAAAAACTGCCTGTCGCTAATCATAGTTGAGATAGCTGGCAATGCTTTCGACACAATTTTGGTTAACCGCGCACTTGCGAGGTTTGTGTCCTCGGTTTTGTTTCATATGCTTAATTTTTCATCGCACTGAGGTGCATTGGATTTGACGAGCAGTTTTTGACTACCGCCGTGATAGGTAGAATGTTTCGTAAGTTTATTGGAGCTTGTCCCGCGTATTCCTGTGATAGTTGGGCCTTTTTGTGATCGCTTCTTAGCCAACGATCACTGATTTTCAACCCATGGCCGTCCTTTTTAACTCATTAGCATTCCACTAGATTGAGGTTCTGTCATCGACCCTTATCATTACCTTCACTCCAGCGCATACAACTTGGGTTATTGGGCTACTGTCTCCAGGATCTGACGGGCTTGTCAAGTGCGACAACATATTGGTACATGTGCGTCCATATTCTCTGTAGGTAAACCAATGCGTTGTGCTTCGCGTCCTTGCTTCGGTCAGCCAGTCCACTGCTCGTCTTCATCAGAGTCAACAATACATTAGTGGTTATTGCTGATGCTTAACCGCCAAAGCTGTGACAGAACTGGATTTCTGTCACGTCGATAAACCTCAAGAACAAGCGTCGATCGATCCCACCTGCTTCTGAATATGATGACGATCGTCGAGATTTCAAACGCAAGCTGACCAAAAACTTGCGCAAAAACAGTGAACGCTACTTGGTCGAACAGCTGAAAGAGATTGAACGAATCTTTTTATCTAGGAGTAGCAGAAAGTTCTTTTTTTACCCGTGGTTGTACTGGCCATCGAGTCGTTGTAAATGAGGTCATATATTAAGAAGATGATTCGTGTATCACCAGCCAGTGACACCGATTTGGATGGGCTGAACATTTTGAGCAGCAGTTCAGCCGGTCTCAACCAGACCATGTAGACGACGGGACCCGAATGGTCAGTTGTTGCGTTCCAGACTGCCCTCCGTCGAAAGTAGAATTGGTCATGGAGCTTAGGTTACTGAAGCGTAACGAGGCTCATGGACCAAATATCCTCTCATCCTGTCTTTTCAAGGATGATGAGGAGAGGTTGGTATCTAAACTGACAAGAATCTTTCAGACGATTTCGGAAACTGACGAGGTACCTTGTTGGTTGCTTGTCATCAGTAATTTGTTTTCAGAAAGGGGGCCCGAAGTCTATGTGACGACCACAGAGGCATCTGTTGCATTCAAGTTACTCCCTGGTCTTTTATTACGTCGACTCACCAAACTCAGTGGTGGTCAGACACATGAGAAACAGGTAGAATTTCGGTCCGGTCGGGGCTACGTTAATCACTTTTTTTGCTTTGCGTCGGACCTTGAGGCATCGGCATTCTTATAGGTAGCCGACAGTCAAGGTCTTCTTAGACCCAAAGACTGCCCTCGATTCGGTTGCTCGTGGCGTCCTCTGGAACTTCCTCGTTCGCAGTGAAGTACCAGGGAATACGTGAATCTGTATGCCCACTCTGCAAGCAGGGTGAGGGTTTATGGACAACGGTCTCGGGCGTTCGTCATTTCTAGTGGTGTTCGATCTCCTCCTTCCTGCTCAATGTTGTCATGGACGCGACATTCTGGAAGTTGCGCTTTTGGAGTCTAATGAGCATGGTAATAAGCTTCTTGGCATTAAGTTGATCGACTTGGATTATGCGGATGATGTTGTCTTAGTTAAGTGTCGGGGAAGAATCCAACTCTCCGAAAATACCGTTTTATTCACCTTCGCAATAGCCTAACTCATTACTGTTTGAAGTGACCTTCATAATCGGCTCGGTCGTTTGCCACTTCATCCTTCACGTGCGTTCTCTACCTTTGTGCCAATCTCTGGCACCCCGCCTACACGCTTGTCTTTTAATTGGGACATGACCGTGCTGTCTGGATCTTTGTCCGGTCCACTTATGTCCTCGTTTTCCGATTGGTCACGAACCCTTCAAATGTGGTCTAGTTTGTGACCATGTTGTCTTCTGTTTGAGTGACATAAAGTGGCTCTGTCCGAAGGTCAGTCTTTTCTGTGTGTTCATTCGTTGGCATCAGGTTGTTGGGTTGGCTGGGAAGATATGAATTAATCGTGCATACTTCGTAGTCAGCTGTTCATTACCGTTGAACGTCGTTCCGTTATCTACCGTTTCACTAACCGTTTTTCTGTTGTCTGTTCACGCGTTCGTAGGCCGTATATCGAGTTGCAACATTAAGCCATCTGCGGAAGACACGCAGACTATGCTGAACAAGGTGAGTGAGCGGGCTAGCTTGTAAGGAATGCGCTTCGAATCGTCAAAGTGCGGGGTGCTTCCTCAACACTGGAGCATTCCCACTCCTATCTCCTCTATTGCAGGCAATCCACTTGAGATTGTGGACAGTTTCACACACTTGAGTAACAGTATCTCGTCAGTCTGTAGTACTACTGATGATATATCAGCTAGGATAGCGAAGGTACGAGTGGCCTTTACGGACCTGCGTCATCTGTGGCGTCGAGAAAACACCCAGTTTTCGCTGAAATGAGAATTATGTGATGTTTGTGTGCTTTTTGTTTTCTCTATGGTTCTGAACCGCGACCTGCTCGCAATGAAGATATGAAGACTTGTTGTGTTTGACTATCGTTGTCTTCTCCAGTTAGTCCACATTAAATGGACTCGTGAGCAATATGGCTGTTCGTCGGCGCGTATTCCGGAACGCTCGGGATGCGCCATCAGTTGGTCAACTAATCGCGTTGCACATCCTGCGGAGATTGGGTCATGTACTGCGCATGTCAGCTGAGCGTTTGCTGTACCAGGTATTATATACTGAGACCACCAACAGTTGGGTGAAACCGCGTTGTAGTCAATGAACGAATTGGTCACGAAATATGAAGCTCCTGAGTGTTCCCTTGAGCTAAGTGTGTCAGTGTCGCCTGTCTGGCTAGAAACGTTATCCGAGGTAGTGGTGTACTTGCATTTATGCTATTTCTAGTTCTTCCGCCTGATCTTCCTTTACTATTATTACTATTACTGTTATCATTCTTGGGCCTTTTCAGTAGTTTCTTCCTCTACGCTATTCCATATCACTGTTAGGGTTGGCGGCGGCCCGAACCACAGTACTTTCTGGTCAGACTCATGTCTTTTATGAATATGTTGATAATGATGGACCGCTAGTGCAGACCAAAAGGTCAGCAAACTGGTCTGCTTGTGCTTTAGATTTCTGGGAGTAGTTTTCAACTTATTTTAGCCGGATACATCTTACAACTTCGATTTGCTTCATTCGCTTGATCTCAACTGTGATGACTGGCTAACTAACCAACGGTCTTGGTTATGGGTTGCAGATTCTAACTGCGTACTTTTTTCGGGCAGTTCAAGTTTACGATGTCACTCGAAATTCAAAATGATTGTCCTTCATTTCGTTCGTTTATCAGCATTGTTGGTATTGTCGCTTTGTGATTTTCAAAGCTGTCATGCAGCTGGCAGGTTCGCACGCGCTTTGTCTGTTTCTGTTGCGTAGCTATTGCTACATATTTTCAGCTAGTGAACCAAACCATAGTTTACAAAATTCCGGCTAACCACCCTAAGCTAGTCAGACAACGAATGCTAACCACCGCAGAATCGATCGCTATTCGATTACGCAATTTGGCTGTGTTCTCAAAAGAAGTTTATACAAACCTTGCAGTCGCCGTTGCCAAACGTCACACCACTGAAGTCAACCTCGACTTCTGTGGCCCAGCTGTAGGCGGATCTCTAAACCACTCATCATAAACACCAGTGACTGATGGTTTGAGTGGCCTAACCCGTTTGTTTGGAATTTGGTATCTTATTGTATGGACTAATGACAGTTTTCCGGATATTGATTCAATTTCGTTGAACATATATAATTGTAATGATCCGATGACGGATTGTCGGAAACAATTGCTGGCCACCGTTTTTTCTCTATGATTCAATGGGAATTTTCCCTACAAACCAGTTCCGTTAATTTTTGTCCATGCTTTGTTCGTTTCTCATTTTTTCAGGGCTCTGAATCCAGTGTGTCCGGGATACTAAGAGAACAAGTAGGTGACTTTTCGGATACCTACCTATTTTTGCGCTTTTGTTAACTGTTTTCTGTTTGGCTCAGAGTGCGCTGAGTGTTTGCAACAAGCGAGATGCCATTGAAAAGCGTGTTATGCTTGCCCAGGCAAAATTGAACATGGATAATTTTTCGTGTTTCCTCGTAATGAGCGGTACCTTGTCACCTGCAGGCCATGCCTAGATGGGTATCTTTACACAGTCGATTTGTTATTTTTCTCAATTGTAAGATCGTAGGCAGGTTTAAGTTTGCATTGTTTTCGATCGATCTGCAACTTGCCGAAGTAGTGAAACATATCAAACATAATCAATTAACAATACTCCAAGTGGGATAGATAGTAACCAGCAGCGAACACTGTCTTATACAATTGTTTGTGTCGTCAAGCTGTTGAAAAACCTGTATTCCGGACAGCAGCAGTTAGCTACCCAAGCGATCTACAGTGCCAATCACTTTGCGATCTAGTTGCATTCTCATGATCTTGTCCACTCAGATACTACTATTTCGTTCGCTGTTGACTTTCATTACTGTACTCATCCAGAAATCACTGATCTTGATGTTGCGGTTGCACCAAGAATGTCAACCCATCGTTTGGCATGCGTTGCATCGTTTGCAGAATCCCCAACTAATATACGACGTAGTCTGCCGATGGCTTGATTAGCGGAGTTGAAAGCAGCCACCAGTAAGCTAGGATCTGTAAGTCATGTTCGTCTCTTAGACTGGGATCCCCGTGACCCGCTGGACATCTGGCCTGAAACTTAAGAACTTGTGGCTATTCGGGTTCAGTGGAGTGGTGCGTCATTGATTGGTTAAGTTGTCTGCGAAATAATGCCAATTTTATAAAACGGGGTGGTGGGAGCTCCAAGTAGATACCGTTGTCGTCTCACCTACAACTCGGCTACTTATTTGTAAGGTTGCTTGAGTTTTTTGTTAAGGGTTTCATGAATGGTGTCTTTTCTCTTTTATTTATATACACTCAGGCTTTTTCCTCCTGTGGTGATGTGACTCTCAGGCTCATTGTCGGACATTGATTTGCCGTTATCAATAATGGTTTATTTACTTTATCACACTGAACAGAGTAACGTTGTTTTGCTTCATTGTTTTCGTAAGCCTAAATCATCCATCCATTTGTGGTTGGCCTACTAATTAGCAAGCATCCACCATAACCCCAGGAGAGAATGAAAGCGGTTTTTCGCAGACAATCGGTTCTAGTGACCATCAGCCTAGTTGGTGATGGACAACTGTTTCGGCCTTGCCGAGGCTATTCAGCACCACATATGCCGGAGATCAAAGCTCCCATTCTGCGAGTTAATATAAGAGTGGTAATCCACTAGATCACGAAATGGCAGTCACTCGAATCGCCAGATGGTGTTTAAGCCACTCTCTCGAGATATCGCATTTATCTTTTTTTTTCATGGGTAAAAACTTCTTTGGAATTGCATTGGATGCTTGTTAGTTTACAGGTCAATCATAAGTATATGACCGAGCTAAGTCTACTAGAAAAAGAATTGCAATGATAAGGGAAAACTACCCACGTACATTCTTGTGACCTTGGTGACGCTACTCCGTACTCTGGTGGATAGGTATGTACACTACCATTCTGACAGCTGCTTGCAGATAGTGCATTCGCTTTCTCAGCATACCCAGTGTTGATAAAATTCAACATGGTCCAAACAGCTGTTTACCATCTCACTGGCACTCACTAAGACCAGCCATGAGCAGAATTAGTGTCTTCCTTTGCAGTTTTGTAAATCTATCCCTTGACATTTTCACCATTTGCCTTTATTCTTTATCGTTTACGCAGCTGTACCCTCGACTATGTACATCGTCTTAGGCGTGCTTGTGTGCTATTTGTTCATTCATAAACTGAATCTCCTCACTTTCAAACTAACATTTTACTATGCCTACTTTGCCCTGTTGCTCGATTAACAGGCATGAAGGCAGGAATTAAACGCTTTGTTATGTGAAGGATGTGCGCTGCCGACGATTTGTGACATGAACGGAACTTGAATATGCTAGTGTTCCTTTTCGTGATGGGTCGACCAGAGAGTTTAAGTGGATGCCACCCGCAACAGGCAGCTTTACATTTTAGTGGACCTCGCATAAAATTGAGTTGCAACCTGCCGGATTCCGTTCACTGATCTCATTGGTTTGCGGTCACACGCTTTGTTCCCAACGTAGTACTTGTTTAACCTTCGGACATGGTTTGCGTGTTTTACTAACTAGTTGGCATATATCCTCTTTTTCAGTATAATGTTTGTGGCTCGCTTGATTCCTTTATTTTCTGTTTTATTGCAGAACACGCAAATCCGTGGTCGAATTTTTCCTAATCAGGTTAGTTGATTTCGTGCATTTATTTTCTATTCACTTCCACCAGACTAACCTAGTTGGTATTTTTATATTTCCTCAAGATCTACAGAAGCAAACATTTGTCCATATACTCGACAGAGACGGTTGGTTGTTTAATCACTCATTGCCTGTGGTACCGTAGATTACTGGCCCGTTGGAAAACTTAACTTTAATGTTTTGCTATTTTCGGCATCTCATTAAAAGTTCAGCAAGATTTTCCGCTGTCTCCTACTACGTTTAGATTCGGTCGCCCTCGAGTCCTCATATGGCGGAATGGTTCGGCATTTAAACGTACAATGAAACGGAATTATTTACAAAGAAACGTTTAATTTATGTAATCATCAGGTCAACATAGTCCAGAATACACTGAAGTGTGAAGGGTGCCATTGACCATTGGAAACAAAGCGTTTCCTTCCATGTGATATACAAGGTTACTTGTGGGCTGAATGCTGTCACTTTACTCATACCTAAACAGCAGTAGTCACAATAGCCGGGGTTCGAACCCGTGAACGTGTTAGTCGTAGTCGGGTGTGACTATCACTATGCAGCCTTGAGTCCAACAAGTGGTTATTTCTCTCTGTCTATTGTTTCACAGTTGCTCGATTAGAGCGATTGATCGGTGACAGTCTTCAATATGTCCCAGCAGTATCTATATGATCCTAGGTGCAAACAACTTTACTCTCGTGGTACAGTATGCTTGATTTTCAATGAATAAAATTGTTCAAATGGAGGCTCCAGTGTTTTCAAAACAGGTCGTCCTAGGCTTTCATGACCATGATGCAAACTCTCCGGATAAACTCTGAAGTTCATCTCAGATGCTATTCAGTTGTTGAAATGTTTTCTGAAAAGTGAGATGGTTCTTTCTATTTTGAAAGTTGCCGTTTACGATCCACAACGTGGATTTCTGAGTCGACGCTTTTCTGACAGTAGTGAGGTTGAATTACCTACCTATAATATTATACATAAATTTGGAACAACGGTCGTCACGGAATTTCCAGACAACTTTTCGGCAGCTGGTCAAACAAAGTCTTTGCCAAGCTTTTCATTGAGTATTTCATCGCTGACCTCGGATTCTCCTGAGCAAAAAATGTGAACATTTCAGTTTGCAACACCCAGCTTGGATGAATCCGACAAACATTTCTTGATGAACCGCATTGCCCTTTCTCTGGCTTGCTGCACATTTATGACCATGCACTGGCTAAATGTCCACTCTCCCCGAGCGAATTTAACACTTTGATGTTACAATGGGCGTCTTCGTAATCATCGTTTACGTGACCCCTGATGAATTCCGGCCAACATTTCTCACTTATCCGTGTACATGACTTCCATTCGTTCATGCGATTTGGCGCAGCTCCACCGGCCTCTATGCTTACGATCAATTAGAACGTGAAAGGTGAACGATTCTGGAAACTGAACAGAACACGAGCATCATTGTGACACAAGATAATGATGATTCACTCCATGTGTAACGACCACTATCTAATAAACTAAAAGGAGTGCGTTAATTCTTTTTGTCTACACAGTTAGCTATTGGGACGAAAATGTACCACAGCCACCGAACTGCATACGTGTTCGAAGTGAGGTATGTGAGCGAAGGTCGCGTTGTACAAACGACTAAGAAATCGTGACTGAACGAACGGTTGTTATTCATAGTTGATGGTAGAGCTTGTTTTATTCATTCTGGCTAGGTGATCACTCAATCATTGCGTTTATGAGCGAAGGTTCGTGTAGATTGTGCATGTTGAATTCGTACGCCCCCATTGCTACAAACCGCCGTTATTCATTCTTGTGTTCAAATGTGTGCTTTTGTGTTTCACTCTGTTAACCAAATTTATGCTTGTTTGGTGTAGCCAGAAAATTTAGCAACCCGTTATACTCTTAAACCGATCCAAAATAACATTGGCCCACCACGGCTTCATCTTTTCCTCACAATCACACGTGTTTCCCTTCACAAACGACCGTATCCACAGGGCTGTTCACTCACTCACTGGGGATCTCCGATTCATCAACCGATGTTTTACTTATTTGTTGTTGCGGATTAGATGGAACTCACTTGTGGTACATAGACTATCGATCAGTTACAACTTCCTGTTTATCCGGTCGTACCCAACGCATGGCGATCACGAACTGAAGTCGACACATTTAATTGACCAGAGAAGGAAGCTGATTGATTTGGCAGCGGTAGATTTTTCTCCGTAGTTTGGAAGATGTTTCCACTGTAACAAATGAAGTTGCCATCCTTTCCCTTTCTGTGTGACTGAGTTACGAATAAATAAGCACTGGCCGTGATCGTTGTGCCAGCTGCAATCAACTGTAAATGATCTGATAGGTTTTATTAATCTGAACGGTCGATGCTGCAATGAGATTGAACTGGAGCGGTTTCCTGATTGGAGAAAGTTTAGCCAATCAGTGTTCGCGCACAAGCTACTGCACCGAATGCAACGAGCTGGCTGATCAAAACGCAAGAACGCTTGTCGCCCAACAGCAATCGTAAGTGCTGCTGATCCCTTATAAAAGGCTGCTGCTTTTCTCATAAACTGAGATTGTTTAATGTCACCCAGACTACTGTTGTTCTGGTTTCCTCGATTCGTTAGCCCAGCATGTGACATGGTATCAGAAGACAAAAAACGCCCGCATGCAGATTTTAAGGCAGTTTATCGGGTGCGATTCCAGTCATTCCTCCCGAGGCGTTGGAAGTGACGGATAGCAGTCAGTTGTCAAAGGCATGACGGATGTGGAAACAGAAGTTCGGTGACTGCTTTGTTGGACAATTTTTCTGAAGGTTTGGAAGAATACCAGTTAGCGATGTTTTGATATTACGTTAGAGACAGAGGCAAACAGATCTTGATGACTTTGACGGAGTACACAAGAACGATCTGGATACAGGGATTAATTAATTAGAAGGATGCTGTCCTGACCAGGCCAAGGAAACTTTTGAACGTTTCCGATTCTTTCAAAGGCACCGTCATCAAGGAGAATTCATCGACCAATACATGACGGCACTGAAGGAACTGGTTACCATTTTTGCAAGTGCACGAAGGACAGCCTCATACGTGATCGAATGGTTCTTGGCGTTCGGGACACTACAATAACCAAAAGACTGCTGAGAGTGAGAATTAACGCTTGCCCAATGTATTGATATTTACAACAGCAAAGCGGCCGTAGGTTAGAGAATGAAAGACCTTGACAATGAAAATTGAACGGAGCTCAACACGATTGGCTGAGCACGAGTGAAGCATTTTCTCGGATCTGATCAGGTCGGAGGTTAGGATGAGTACATGCGCTATTGGTAGACTATTGTCTTTGTCTGCTGTGTTGTATCGTCTTGCCGTGTCGTAATTGATGGGTCGTTCACAATAGGTCGGGTGTTTAAAATATTTGGTCGGGGCATTCGTTCGAAGTGTTGGTGCGCTCGATCACAAAATGTTGCGTTACCCGTCAAACGAGTTCTTTCATTCATCCGTGAACAAGTTAAGACCGGATTGTGTCGTGTGCTCGAACTGGAAGTAATAGCACCAGTAGATGAGCCTACCGATCGGGTCAGCCGTGTCGCATTAACGTTAAAAAAAGTGTAATATTCGCATACGCATTGATCTCAGGCTGCCGAGCGTTGTACTCCGTAGGGAATAATGCAGTTTGCCGACTAGACGACATTTTGCCCGGAACAAACAAAGCCCTTTTTTGCACAAGTTGGTTTGTCTTCCGCGTACTGGCAAGTGATGTTGGATGAGAAATCAAGTTACCTGACTGCGTTTGATACCCTTTTTGGGCGCTTTCGGTGGCTGCGTTTTTTTTGATTAATTGTCTAGCGAAATTTTCCAGAAACGTCTGATTCAGACTTTGGGCAGTCTCGAAGGAACGACTTGTGTCGCAGACGATGTGCTGATATGTGGAATAACGAATATGGAGCGTGACTGGAACCCTGAAGCTTTTCTACAACGGTGCGTGTAGCAAAGAATAGCGCTGTCACGGGATAATGTGATTTTTTTGGACGACATGAGTGACGTTTCATGGCTACTTACGTCTGAGGGACTGAAGACCGATCCACACAAAGTAAAGGTGATCCAGAATATCCCGCCTCCCTCCGAAGATGCAAAGGCAGTTTCGTATTCAAATGGCACGACCGACTATCGGAGTCGACTTCTTTCGAAATTGGGTGACATAATACGTCCAATTTGACAACTTACAATGGAGTCATGGATATGGGGTGGCGCCCAACAATCGGCGTTTGATGAGATAAAAGAGGTAGTTTTAGTAGCCCTGATTTTACAATCCTGAACTTCCCTTGGTAATTCAATTTGGTATCAGTCAGTCCGGCTTTGTAGCCGTGGTACTGCATCAAGGGAGACCGATTGACTTCAGAAGCCGGTGTATTTCAACTGAGGAAAGAAACTATGTGCAAATCGAAAATGAAATGTTGGCAGTGGTTTCCGCCTTGGAACGCTTCAATATTTACACATTCGGAAGAGAGACAATGATACAGACAGACCACACTCTGATAGCAATAGTTCAAAAGCCACTGAGTGCCGCATCCAGACGTCTACAACGGATGATAATCAGGTTACAGAGTACGATTGTGAGCCAGTCTACCAGTCCGGAGACAAACTGAACATCGCATATACTCCCTCCAATGCTACGACAGGTGATTTCGAGTTCCAGACCATTGCTGCAATAGACTACAGAATGTTACCGATGGACAAGATGGTAGACCTGCCGGACGCGATAGAAAAAGATCAGGTACTTAAAAGGCGGATTCGTGTGATAAAGGGTGGTTGATCGCAGGATAAAAATAATCTACCCGAAGAACTGGTAGTATTTCTCAAGGACCGTGATGAGTTTGTCCAAGGAGAGAAGATGGTCATCCTGAAGTTCATTGAACGGGTCCATGTGACACACGCTGATGTGAACAACTGTGTTCGGAGAACAAAGGAACTTTACTTTTGGTCAGGCATATCCAGTAAGAGGAAGGATTATATAACGAAGTGTGAAACAAGTCAAGTGAAGAAAACGATGCTGCTGAGAGAAATTCCGGAAAGACCCTGGTAACTGGTTGCAGCCGTGAATATATTCACACACGGCGGGACACAGTACCTGGTCACGGTGGACTATTCCCCAGACAATTTTGAAATCGGTTGGCTAATCAGTACCATCGGAGGTGCAGTCGTCAACAAACTGCATGCTCATTTCACTTGAAGTGTTTTTCTCTGATGATGGATCTCAGTTTGTGTGCGCGGAATTCAAGACGTTTGCCGATAAACGGGAGTTTGAACATCAAACAAGCAGCCCGCACTGTAGTCATTCAAACGGGAAGATCCGTATCTAATGCTTCTAGAAACAAGAAACATGCCGAATGAGAACATCGAATACATTGCTGCGCAGCGAATGTTTGGGAGTAGGACGCGGCCAAAATTGCCACTGTTATCTGAATTGTTACACTATGACGGCTTAGTCTAGTCAACCGTTCAGGAGAACGTACAATGACGCAGAATGCAGCAAGAAATGTTATATGATCGCGGAGCTTGGAAACCTACAAGTCTTAAACCAGAGTTAAGATGTGGGTCCAGTGTGTCTATGAAAACCCAAGACAATGGACACGTGGTGTGGTGATCAGAGATCGTGGACCCAGGTCATTCGATGTTGATATGGACTGGGTGCTGTAAAGAAGAAATCGTGTGCAATTGAGAGAACGGTTTTTACCGGAAACGGAGGCCCCCGATACAAGCCAAGCTAGGCCATCAAGAACGAGGAGTGGACAAGCTTATCAAATGAGAAAGGATATAATGAGATTGGACTGGAGCGGTTTCCTGGCTGGAGAAAGTTCAGTCAATCATCGCCGCCAACTAGTCATGAACGGCAATAAGCTGCTGCACTGGATTTGTTTGTATTAGGTGGAGATTAAAACAAGTTTGAATGCGTGTCAGACTCAAACGCCCGGGTTGTTTGATACAAGATCCTGGAACGTAGTAACGAACGGGCCAATAGAAACACAAGAACGCTTGTCGCTCAATAGCAATCGTAAATACTGTTGTTCCTCTATAAAAGGGTGCTGTTCTTCTAATAAATTGAGATTGCTTAGTGCCGCCCAGAGTATTGCTGTTCTGGTATTTTCGATTCGACAACCCAGCACGTGTTTGTGACCATCAAGCTGTAGATTTTTAGTTTTTTTCCATAAAATGCAGAAGACCCCATTTGTCATCAACCAATTTCGTGTTTACTCAGTGACAGCGGTGGTGATTACCAAGTCGCGCAGCCACTGGTTTAAATGGCAGTTATTTTGAATGAGACTGCTTACAAATAGGCCCTCATACAATGATCCGTCTATTCATGACTCAGTGTGTCAGATGAAACTCTACGGTTTGTAGGCGGGAAGTATATATCTGTGAACTGCACACTCTCATAACTGATTGATCTTTGATTTGGTGTTCGATATTAGTTTATTGAATCGAACTATTCATTTCACAGCTTCTTGTTTCACTTGGTTCGGTTTCCCTTTGTTGTGCCTCGTGCTTTTCTGTGTGGTTGCTGACCTAATTAGCTATATATAGAGGTTCCCGAACAAACGCCAATCAAGTTGTCGCTCTAGTTCAAGCGCGCTCAAAATAAAAATGTGGTTATGAATGTTCCTAGGTATTTATTTTTTGGGAACTAATGGAATTACCGCTGTCATTACTTATTGAAGGGTTCAGGTTTTCATCATTATGAATTTTGTCATCATGCGATTTGCTAAGCTGCCCGTACACGGTTAAAGGAGCGTGCAGTCGTCGTCCATTGCGGTTTCAAGAGCACCGTAAGATTGAAGCTGTTCAGGTGTATCTCAAGACGATTTCAGTTTGTAAAGCGTCCTATTATTCTAGGAGATCAAGTTACTGCAAAAACCAGTGGTAGTATGAGACCGTTGGGTTCATATGGCTCAGTTTGCTGTTTTTACTTACAGGTGATCTCGTCAGCTGGATACAGCTGATTTAATCTCACCAGTCCACTCAATCTTTTATCCTTTTCTATCATTACTCAAAATCCTACTTGATTCCATCGAAACCACATTTGTTTTCGTTGATAACTCAGTTGACCAGGTTGTATTCTTGTTTCATGACGGACTTACTGACCCCATAAACATCGCTCAGTTATGTCGGTGACTATTATGAAATGGAGGGAGGGGAGGTAGTGAACCACAGCAACCAACCATCGAAGTCGTTGGACGATGGTCGTTAAGCTTAGTCAGTCCGTCACGAAACCGGTCCAAGAACGAATCGGCTGACATGCTTACAGCTTCGAATGGAATCTTGATGAATTGTGGTGAGAAACGTTGTTAATAAGGATAGTCAAGGTAGCCGGCCGAGGTTCTAGCCAACGCCCGCGTGATCGGTATTGTCATATGGGAGCCATGGCTAGTGCGTAGGTGCTTATCTATAGTTGTCTTAATGATCTCCTTTCACTTCATCTCAGTTTGATGTATCCTTCTTCCATTCTTCGGAATTTCATAATGATTTTTTTGCTGATTTGGCCGTTTTGAAAAAGATGTTTTCTCTGATTTCGTCTTGTTTACTCACGAAAATTGTAGGATCCCTTTCTCATTCATCTCAAGCTTGTTTCGTAGTCCCCTATATGTCCTCGACCTGAGGAGTCTGAATGTGATTATCCACTCTCATTATATACCTATCAAATTCTGCTCCGTTTTTTGCTGTGGTGAAAGACTTCTCATCTTCGTTGACACATGACTATCTTGATATTGATAAGGTTGTCCTTTTTCATTGCCTTGAACAGCCTAAGGATTTTGATACTCCAAACGATGTTGTATCGTCTGATTGCAAGGATCCAAGCCCAGTGTCATTGGAACCTTCTAAAATGGTTGAGCCCTCTGAATCGGGAAAACCTGCTCCCCCAACCCCTATTGTACAGAAAGGTAAACCAAAGAAAAAGGCTGTGAATGCCAGACATTAACTCAACGTCGCCTACATTGGCTTTTTTAGTTTGATTGTAAAAACGTTCCACTTGTCCTCTCTCGTCTTTATGTAATGTGTGGTCATTTGCTAATCACCATCCATCATTTCATTTTACTCCTTTCTCATCGTTCCTCATTACTAATACAATTGCTATCACTTTTTGCCCTCTGTATCGTTCGTTTTATTACAATTAGCTTTGTATGTATCCACGCCTCTGTGTGTTCTAGTTTCGTTTTCCCTTTGGTTACAGACCGTTTGTGCGACTGTCACGAATCGGTCATTCGACGATTTGAGTATTTGTTGTGTTATCAACTCGCATGTTTACCTTGTTTGGTTCAATTCTTAGTCACGCTACGTGTACCGCCGCGTTCATTGGAACATGGCTAAACTCTGTCGGGCTTCATGCAGTCTACTGATCGGTTGGCTAAACCTAGAGTCAATACAATCAGGGTTCAATTCCTGTAGTCGACTCCTGGCTGATATCCTACCGCTCGGATGTCCCGATTTATTTTCCGAGAGATGAGCCCTACTCTCCTACTAGCATTGACCAACTGGATACAGAGGCCTCACTCACATACCTCCTGTTCTTATTTCTTCGGGTTTATACTGAATACGTAGTGTGTGAATGAAACCACAGGTGGTGGTGCAGCACAAGCTGCCTGTGGCAAGTGTTATGCGCAGGCATCTTTTGGCTTTGGTCGCTGTGATAAACGAACCCCTAACGGATGTTGCTAAAAATGTATGATTGGAACTACAAGCGTAAGCCATTTGTGGTGCACTGCAGTTCTGTGTCAGGCCGAAAACGAAGGTTGCTAACACCTTTCAAAGATCTGTTTCACAATTTCATTCAGCTAATCCTGACGTCGAAGATAAGATAACACACAGTTTCTAATCATCAATGGTGATATTTCTTGCAGCCGTATTTGAGCTGTCGAATTGGATGTTATATTAATACGACCTGTCCGACCTTTTTAAATCCCCAACTGCTGCTTTACTTAGTGTTTTTTTCTGTGAAAACCATTATGTCTTAGCATGACCAAGTGCCCAGAGTCATCACCTAACAAGCTCGATGTAAACATCGATCGTGGTCTACAATCGACATAAGAGGAAGAAGTACTCAGCGTTGCAGCTGTTGACTAGCGTTTAGTATGTTCGCCATTCATTGTGATGTGACACAAAAAATGGATTCGTTACTCCATTTAAAACATCGAGTTCCATTTAGTCAAAACAAATGTCAACTTTCCGATTTACTCTTATCAGTCGCCAATGTAAAACCATCGTATACAAACCGCATATTGTTCACGACATTACCACGCAATTGTAGCCCGAAACTGCTGGCGGTTTTTAATCAGACAACATCGGCCGGTTTTGTGTGCCCAGAAGGCGTTGACGCAATCGCTTTCCTTGCCATGGAACTGACTGTACCATTAGCGCGCGAAAGGTTAGAACTGTGGTTGGTTCGTTCAGCTGTTGTTGCCATGTGCAGTTTGTATAAAATTTGTTGGAAGTAAGTCAAATTGTTAACACCTCGCGACATGTCCGCTCTCCGTTTTTACTAAAAATGTGTTTGATCTACTTGTAAAAAATTGACTCACATGTTACCTTACGATTCACTTCTTACGGAGTGCACTATGTGACGGATAGCCTGGTATGATTATGCAAGTGAGGATTTCAACGCAGCTTTCACTTTGTCTTTTAAAGATATTACGTACTTATCAAGTTTCCTCTCATCCCATTTTTACTACCGCTTTCAGTTCCACTTGAATGTACTTATCTCAAAGAGCTGGTTATCTGGTGGCCATTTGTGAGGCCGTTTTCCGGTTGCTCCAGTTTAAACGTTTCATTTTGCTGAACAAATTGGATATCTTGCATGTTGACGTTTGGGCTAGGTAGTCAGATTCACTGAACTTCTATCAATAACGTCATACAAGTTCCGTGTTTTTTTCAACCGCTTATTCCAACGTTTTATGATATGAAAGATAATCTTGTTCATCGGACTGTCTGAATCAGTGTTACTGGACTTCTCGTTTAAACATTGCCTAATGAAGTGCCTTTACGCGTAAGGTGCACTTTGACTGAAACCGGTTAAGCTGGACTGACTCATGGTTCGATAGAATTAGATTAACGAACATCTGTGCATTTAGCATCTGTACTTCAGTTATGGTTAACCTGCTGCATTACTTCAAAAGTAGATGATCATATTGCTGAATTGAGTCCTCAGTATGATCAGATGACCGTTTCCACATTCCTTCGACAGATTACGCGGCTAAAATGATGTCAGATGCATTGCATTATCCTCTTCGGATTCTCATCCACGATGCCTAGAAAGGTAGACTGGTAGCTGGGCACCCACGACCTCCATCCAATCTATGTCTATGTTCCGAAGACAGTGGTTCATTTTACCATCTAAAACGCAAAGAATATTGCCTTTTTTAAGCTGACACTTCACATCACCATCATTGTATCTTTTAGTTTATAACTTTTATGGCCGCGTGATAAATCACATCTTGGCTGTCTTGCCTATTCGAACATGTGTCGGTGATTCAGCTGGTCCGAAAAAGCTCCTGAACCAGTAGCGAAGCGTTACTAACGGACAAATATTGGTTCCTTACAAGTTGATTATGGAATGATAAATTCCCAATAGATTTCACGTATATTCCAACCGATTATGCAGGTGGACGGATTAATCTGGTCTTACACCACTAATACGGATACTCACGTCAACGGAGTAGTATTGTGGTAAAAAGTCATTTAATGAAGCACAGTCTTTATTGTCCGGCTCGTACTTTCCCACACCACGTACGCGTGGGTTACCACAAAAGATGCGTACAAACTTACTCTCGTAGGTGAAACAGTTGTCTTTTGGAACGACATCATCATCATAGACAGCAATACATCAGTGGTTCATACTGATGCTTAACTGCCACACAACCAAGAAGGAAAAAAACCTATATAGGAAGATAGAAGGAAAAAAGAAGGGAAGGGGGCCTAAATATTAAAAATCACTACGTTTATGTTCAAACATTCAACATCAAGGCGCCTATAATTTGCAACCAGCCAATAGTCACTTATCCTTTGTTAAACTAAAAGAAACTGTCTACTTAACTCCTCCCTATCTGTCATAGAGGGCCAGATTTAGGGTATTCTGAAGTAGAAAGCCAATTGTTATCGTGTTTTATAACAGAAATAAATGCGGAAATCATTCCGTAGAAAAT
>JTDE01021122.1:0-23679 GCA_014338405.1 Paragonimus skrjabini miyazakii
GACAGCGTCCGTCGATAAGTTGAACGGCACTTGAGATCAGCTGTTGTCCGCACATTCTTTGTTGCGAAGTCAATAGCCGTAAACAAAACGTTCCGAATACCCACACCCCGGTCAAGCAACCGACTTCACAGTTCACTATAAAAAACTTAATATATGAATACAAACCTCGATGTACAGCGTCCAAAACTGGCAGCGCTGACAGTCAGCTTGGAATCAGAACTGAGGAGTTTTCACCGAAATGAATCCACTAAATGGTTTCACAATCAAGTGGGTTGACCTGAAAGACGCCGGCTTTTTCGATCGTCAAGCGCCACCTGATGACGCAACCTGTGTATGACTCAACAAAGTCATTCGAAAGGGGGCCGACTGGAAAGTCTATGGGGATGCGACAGCTGCGATCAATTGTGGGTGATGTTCAACTTGAAAAGTCATTCGTGTTCTGTTCTTAACTGATAAAAAACATTTCCTTCTGCACCCCGAGTCAGCTGCAATCAGACACCGCCACCTCACTTTATCTATGCAGAATGAACTGATTGTGTCGTTGACACTTAGACTTTGACACTTTCTTGATTGTTTTGTGATTTGGTATTTTTGCACATCCTGCACGTCTGTGGTAAGCACCAGCAGAGATGTAATGAAATCTGTCAGCCATTTTTCTGCTTTGTCTATAATTGCAACGGGAAATGGTTGTTTCAGATTAACTGTACGTTGATAATTTCTTTCATCTGGCCTGTAAGCTTTGAACACATTCAACAAATATTGTCTAAACCAAGTTGGCCTAGGTTTGACACATGCCGGCACTAAATTAACCAATCCCAGTTACAAGTGATGGGAATTACACGCAAAATCAAAGCACTAATAGATAGAAGTCCCGACGTATAGCATTCAAAAATTGCAAAAACCCTAGTAAAACGCTTTGCGACACAGACATTCAGTAATAACTTGGGTGGGTGGGGGGCTAAGGATCTGACCGATGAACGCAAGCAGGAAGTATGTATGATGCCAGTGACGTTCATGAACCAAAAGCCATGCAAATGAACAAACGCGATCGTATGCGTCAAGCGTACGGCAGGCAAACGTCCTTACGATTTTTTGCATGACGTGAACCAGTATTTTAGGAAGTATTTCACAAACCGTACAGCAGGCGGACCGGGTTTATTTTCAGGTCAGTGCAAAGGGACTGATTTCCCTGTCTAAAAAACTTATTTGCAACTTTTAGTTATTTCTAAAATATAGGTAGTTGTGTTGTGATCCGAGAACGCGGATGGCACAAGGGTTATTTATTCGACCAAGCAATACAGGGGTTAAGCATTGAAACAAAACCTGAAAAAAAAACCCACTCATTTGCACGCGGTATTCAGTCTCAGACCGTCTCGGCTGCCGCAGACGTCAGTGCTCAGTTCCATCAAGTAGCAGGGACTCCTATGGGTGATACTGCACTCTGATTTTCCTTCCTGCACGTTTCCTGCGGCTTGTATCATGTCAAAATATATGCTCCGATCCTACTACTGAATAGCAGTTGTTTGAGTAGTATGTTACGGTCGCTCAACTCCACTGCAGTTGTACTCTGAGCAGGTTAATGTAAATACTGTACTAGTTGTCTTATTTACATTCAATTTTATTTTTATCCCATCTAGCTCCAGTCACGATTACAAATGTTTATTTATGAATGATAAGGCTGAACAACACTTCCGAATACTGCTTGCATAACCATGGACACATATGTAGTAAGACTAGCAATAGATGCTACAATAGCTCAGCAGGTCACACATGGAGTCCCTAGCCCAGAGAAAGACACCGAACATTTTTTGACAGTTCGTTTCCTTCATTTAATGAAATATATGTGACCAAAGGGCCGAAATTTGTTGCCAATAAAGTGCAAGATAGTTAGATTTCCAGGTAGTTCACCTCCACCCACAGGGCGGCCAGTAAACGTGATTGCTTCAGCGGTGCGCCTGTGACAATATTCAAGCGGGATGCAAAAGTGAGCCGAGTGTTAACTGGGACACCAACAAAGGATATGGGGGAAAAACAGAGATGATGTGGGACATTTAATTCGTCACACCTAGTGGCTTAACTTGATATATGCTCAAACGGAACACATACAATACCAGAAGGCTACTGCTCCAATTATAAGTGTCAACTTTTGCGAAAAAGAAACCTTCATACAGCGATCAACAGTAGAACCTCGTCCTTCAATTTGGCTGTTGCAGTCCAGGTTTGTTCAAGTCGCTTTCGCTTTTGCGAAATCTGAAGGTCACAGTGTGAATTATTTATCTGTGAAAATAATAATAATCATCGTTAAAGTGAATGCACTCTACCGAACAATCCGGAAAAGGTTGATCACAGTGGAGTACCTCGGTGGAACCGAGACAAAGTTGCAGAAGTGTCTAGCTTCACAGGTCTCCTAACATAGTCCGGTTGGCAAATGTTGACTGTGTACCACAAAAGTGCAGAGTTGCTCATCAGCATTATTTGCCTAGGCTACGTATCGTTAAGCTCCATATTCTGGGTGTGATACGCAAACCGTGGTACTTTGGCGTTACGTCACCGATGCATGGATTTAGACACGGCTCGGTAGCATGGCATACCAAATGACTACCGTATGTGAACTGAACACTTACTGTACACTGAGACATTTGTAATCGGGATGCATTCTGCAGTCAATACGACGAATGACAGTAAGATACGTGTACTATTCGATGATGAACAGTTCGGACAAATGGTACTGGTTTCTTTTTTATAATCATATCAGCAGACTGCAATACTAAGACATTGATTGCGTTGCAATTTGGTTAGTGAAATCGGACTAATGTCGTGGTCGGTTTCTATTAAATTATTATTCAGAAAAGAAAGACGAGGTAGTATGGCGTCTTCAGTGGTACAGATCAGTTTAAGCATCATGACATTCTGGCCTTTTTCACGAGAAATAAGTCAAACGGTGCGTTATCAATCGTTCCAGTCACAAATGTTGGACAATTTTGTGATGTTATCATACCATTTTCATCAAAAATAAAAGTCTCGTCTGCCGTCGAAGTACATTTTTGATGGAGTTTTGACAGTTTATGAAAAACAGTACTCTTTACTGGTAAGTGGTAGGGGATTTGATTGACAGAAGTTGAACAACACACACAACTGATAGCATGTGTCGTACTGACAGAATTTTCAGCGTTTGAATGCGATAAGTCGGTCGTGCCTAATGTAAGGTTGATGGTACAGTGGGCAGTACGGTTGCTTCGGTAAAGTTTGGCTGGAGCTCCAGTCTCATCCGTGGCAAGAAAATGCACTACAGACGAGCACTAACAAGAGCCAAACTCCAGTGTACTGCTTCGTATCAAAAGGGATAGACTGGGAAGTCTATGGGATTGTGGTAGCTGCGGACATATTAAATGTCAGTGTAATTGTACTGCTAGTTGATTATGATATTATGATGTTCAGAAACTCTTGAGGCTTCTAGTAACCTAGTAACCGGTCTACTCTAGCATGTTAGTTTGCTCCCTACAAAATGGAAGATCCAATATTTCGTCGCTGTTGAAGAAGTTCTGTCAAGATGACGAAATGCATCAACATTCAAGCAGTTGACGACTGATTACTTCGTAGTTTTACAACTGCCTCATCTAGTTAGACGTTGTTTATAGTCGCATGATCTTATTGACATTTACAGAAATGAGATTAATATTGCAGAGTAATCTTGTAATGCATTTGCCTGATGTCAGCCTTACTGGTTTGCTTCTTACCGTAAAGGCCAAACGACTCGAAGCTCAGTCACGCGTGGCCACATGTTTTGGTAATTGCGTTCATCAAGTTCAACTGCAAGACTTCGTAGTGCCTAAGAACCAGAGAGACATCCTAACCGAGATGCAAATGAAACATTGGTTATTGATTACTATTTTTCACGTTCGAAGAAAATTCACCACACTCTGCAGTTTCAATCCAATGTCTTGAGTTGCTGGCCTTTCCAAATTTCACGATGATAATCCAGATTGTTATCATTATTCAAGAATTAACGATTTGAAGCTTAAAGAAACGACAAACCACTTGAAAACAACTGTCTCATGATGAATCTAGAGTACAACAGAAAGGTTGCGTAAGATGTACTCGGCAAAAACGTTCCCGCAGATAGCAAGGGTTACGATATACGGACGACACCATACATGCGTTAATTCCAATAAGTGTAATGTTGGAATGGATGATGGAATAGCACAACGAAAGTAAATTGGTTAACCTTCGAAGAGGTTGTTCTAAATTTGAAATTCAAATTTTGAACAGGTCGGATAGGCAAATACGAATGCAGATAATGTCAATAATCGAACCACGTAAGCAGAAGTAGTTGAAATCTGTTAGAGAGAGATAGCTTTTGAACAAACTTTGAATACCATCAATAAGACGAGAGAAAGAAGTGAACCTATGTAAAATGTATTATTAAATAAAATTTGGAAAACCAGTAATAATAACTTAAAATAACATAATTACTGCCACATTGTACACAGCTCTGACGGCTTATTTTCTCGATACTGTACAAACATTATTTTAAAACGTTTCTTAAGTTTCCCTATCTGCTTTTATAAAGTTTCGTGTGCATCAATGTTGGACTGACACAGTCCTCACTGGCAATTCTCCAACAGAACTGTTTAAAAGTTGAATTTTTAATTTATGATGACCTGTTTGAACGTTAACTGGTTTACTAATGATTCTGTGTACTACTGTAATGTGCGACCGAAACCAGCAAGCGCGCACTAGTTGGATTTGAATTGGTGACGGAGTGTGCTGCTGCGTTGTCGGCGCCGTTTTAGTTATTGTTTGTGTAAGTCGGGTGCATGGCTTACTGGGCCTTCGGCTCATGTTTGTTTCTTGTTGTTTCCTTTTGCAGGACTTGTTGGAACCCCTACTTCAGAAGAACGCTGTCCACTGGTGTCTCCACATTGCCCCACAGTTGGTCCGAAAGTGTAACGGACGACCCGGGTGGAAACAGCCGGCTTGCATGCTACACTACCAATATTGTGATTCACAGCTCATTCCAATTTTAATCTTATCCAAACTAATCAATAATCAATGCGATCGGTTGAAATTTCTCCGGGGAGTACATTCTACAAGCCATTTTGTAAAGACTGAACTCGCACAAGTTTGTTGTTAGGGCCGTATGCTCTGTCAATTTCTTGTCGGCACCATGTAAAAACGTTAAGATGCTAACACCGCCTGTTCGACTAACTATACGATGTCAGAAAGACGGAGTTTCAATTCAGGTTGCATGTAAAATTTGTGCACGAGGTAGTTACGTACCAATTTTTACTAGTAATGTATGCTTATCATAAGGAGTTCGAACAGAACTTTGTATTACACTTAATGCGTGCGAGTGGCAGACACACAGATAATGTTTAGGATCTGTACCTCTCCCAGTTTAAGATAATCTGATCCCAGTTTTATGCATCTAGTTATTAACGTCCAGTAACTGGATAACACTGTTAGATGTGCCTGTAGTTTAGTCCACTGCATATCATTCAGTGACGATCGAATTCACGTCAGATATACACACCCGTTGTTTGATTGACATAGTGATCGGCTTGCCCCTAGAAGGTAGAAGGATAGGCACACAAATGGGGTAGAAGCGAATGAAATGAACCCACTTGCCCTCAGTTGTCAGGTCGGTTGGAGCGCAGACTCCTACCGACCTGTCTGCGCAAACAGTGTTTGAAAAACAAACGCTGAGCTCCGTGAGCACAACTGTGTCCGTAGGATATACACACAACACAAACAAAAACAGTTATAGCCAAACTGCCAACACGTCTAGCGAACCGGCCGCCTGCCTGTCTGTGCACTGGTAAACCATATGGCGGAACGTAGGTTTCGGTGTTTATCCGAACAAAATGATTGCATTGAAGGCGCTAAAGAGATTACCGTATAGTTGCTGTGACGGTCAAAGAAAGGACAGCAGAACGCTCAGAGAATATGACTGATCACGGTCTTTGTGTGTGTACAAATAATATCCTAATAAACGGCAACTCAGTGCGTGCGCACTCTGGCGTGGGTGACTCAGGCCAAGTAAACCATCCTGTATGAACAGCACGGGGATCAGCTGGTTCCATTAATATCCTAATAGTGCTGTTGACGACGGACACGCCACACTCAATTGTATAACTAGAAAATCAGTTAAACCGAGTAACAAATTTATCAAACTATTTCTTTTAGTTGAGAATAGTGATGGTGTGGCTCGGATTGAGGATTTAGGTAGTGGGAGGCTTACTGAGATCCATGCTCAAGTCTTTAAGTTCAAACACTCATGTACTGATGATGTCACCTCGTTTGTCGACGAAATGTTTGTAACCTATATGCCAAACTCGGTAAAAATCCCAATACCTAAATTATCATACTGTTAATGCTGACTAAATCAGAAGTGCGGTTATTTTAAAGCTCGGTGGAACATCTCGAGGCGGTAGTGGGCGGATTGTGGAAAACACGGGCGATCGGACGAACCAGTACTGAACGAAATTGGACCAACCGGCGAGAAATGGCAAGCAAAAACGAGGACACCAGGGGTCACCAATCCGCACGAAACCCGATAGAAGTGCACACGACGGGCAAGTGGAAACCGCCACCGCGTGGTCGACTGGAATTCCGGTTCATAAATGCAAGCGAGCGCGTGGCGTGGGCAGGTACGAGTTGGACAATAAAGATCGCTCTTTATTGATCGGCTTTTTGCTACAATACTGCGCCTGATCTAGAGAACTGTGCACACTGGAAGCGGTTGACTGAGGACGAGGAATTATCAACCGATGGCTTACAGTAGACTGCACAGACAACCGAACTATCGAATGAACATCATCCATCTGCTCTGCTTCACTAAAACTGACTGAGGTATTTCCACCAACTGTAATTAGATTTGTTTTCTCTGCAACTTGTTCTCCCAATAGGTTTTTTTTAATGATGGTTTTATCAAACCAAATAATCCAATCAGCACGCGCACATGGTGTCATGATGCCAAATGGAATTAACCCCCCACCAACTGTGAACATCACAGAGTAAATGGAATTTGTTTACTTGTGCTTTATCACCAGAAGATTCGTGCTCAAAAACAAAATACAATACAGTTATGTTAGATGTCCGTTGTCCAGCACTTTCAATGGAGATGACTGTACGTGTTTTATCAAATTCTGGGGGGCAAAGTGCTGTTATCACATTCCTGATATACTCCGTTGACCGTACCAAACGCCATCACTGCCCCTCATTTTGAGAAGGTATGTCAAAGGACTTGCTTGCAAGTATCAGCTCACATTCTTATTGAGAAAGTTGTTCTACAAGTTTTTCGATCACATTGGATACACCCTCAATCGAAGTGAGAGCTGTTAGAGTACGATGATAATTATGAAATCTTTCGACCGGCATATTCTGAATTGTTGAACACGTTTTGGTGGACGGGGATTAACATAAGATATTCTCACTGAGTTTCTTCCCTTGTGAACCTGTAAGCTATCTGGCATTGTCAGTAGCAAGACTTAGCAAGTTGCTCTGATATATCAGCCACATTTGATGCAGAATTTCTACAGGATTCGTTCTTCTATAACAGGCAGGATTCAAACATTGATCTCTGACTGTTGAGAATAATGGTGGCATTGGTAGTTTGGGTTGATGGATTAGGTGCTTACCTATTCGCCGAACTTGGTGTCTCAGTTGCAAACATTTCATCACTTATACTCTCAAACGCCCACGTAATGATGATATCACGTCGTATGGAGAAGAAACAATTGTAACCAAGAGCTATGTTCGGTGAAATGCCTAAAACCTAAGTACAAGCACCGCTTCCTCTGCTGTTCGCAACAATTGTGCAAGTCTTTTATCTGCATACCAAACTTCTCCAGTACGATTGTAGGACTGATTGTGATCACCATATTGAATGAAAATGCCTTACTTTCATCAATTCAGATAATACTAGAACAGAAGTTGTAGCGGATTGATATATCGTAAAATCTTGGTCCATTTTAAGGACACCTTGCTTGTTGAGAGAACTAGTCATTGCGTATAGAGAATAAAATGTAAGTACTGACCGCAAATGTATACCAAGTAGATAACAAGAGAACCTATAACCAGAGAAAAGGAGTATCGAAGGAGTATTAGAAAAGTACCGGATTCTGCAAGCATTGGTCACACGTTAGACACAGGTCACGGACGTAATCTAGAAAATCTCGAAATAATTAGACCGAGGGTTAGAACTACACAGGAAAGCTTTATCGTAAAAGTAATCGAGACTGCGAAGAACAAATGCGTCATAAACAGAGTTGACGGGGCTGAACAATCTGGCAAACGGTAGCCAATCTTGAATAGACCAAACTAACTAACATTGATGACTGGATGAAACACCAACGTTAACACAATGCGACTGTGATTCCGCTATCTACTTTGTTAAAAAGAACCCAACACTTTGACTGACCACATGCAGTTCTGGCTGCTCATATGTCCCCAATCCGCAGTAATTAGCAATTTGAGCCCAATATTGATTCTCTGTCTATGTACACCTAAACCATGATCTGTTACATTCTGCCTAATATAAATTGAACATCACCCACAATCGATCGCAACTGTCGTATTCTCATGGATTTTTTAATCGCCTCCTTTCGAAAAGAAGCACTGATCAAACGAATGTAGCTGAGCGCTCACATATGATGATTCAGTCGCGCCTAATGTGAGGTTAATGGCAGTAGGTAAGACGCTTGCCTCATGAAAACATGGCCGTAGTTCTAGTGCCGGTCATGGAAAGGATACGCATTACAGACGGGCTGTAACAGAAACGAAACTCGAGTCAAGAGCTACTTTTCGAAAAGGGTCGGCTAGAAAGTCTACGGGAATGCGTTAATTACGATCAGTTGTGGGAGATTTTCAATTTATATAAAAACCTAAATCCCCTACTGCTTAACAGTAAATTCTGTCTCGTTTGGTTTCTCATGTCTAGTCTGTCTTAAGTGCCACCAAATTTGTAATCAGTTCATCTGGTCTGAAGAAAATTCTGCATCAGAAGTGAAGCAAATTACCGACTGTTTACATGTTGTTCTTGAGTTATCATACCAGAAACTGTTTATCAGTGTGATTCTCACCAATTCATTTGTCCGCGTAATCGAGTCAATTTCACGGCATATTGAAATAGAAGTTTATACACACACGGCCTTTCTTGATGTTAATGCAGTTGTGCTGACGCAACCATTAGCCCACCAGCGCATCATCATTGTGCTACATCAGACGGAGTCAACCACCACCGACGTTTGATTTAACCATTTTTCCGACTCGAGCCACTAGACTGGTTCGACAACCTAACGCCTAAACGGCCGGTGGAGCCACGTTGCCAAGCCAGACAGGCAACGTGCATGTAGAACAAGTGAGCGGAGTGTCTGTTGCACATTCGTTCACACAGCACGGGTGCACCGACAAACAGAATCAGTCGTGTGACACTGAATCACTAAGGTCACGGTACAAATTATGGCTGTTGAGAGTGCGTGCTCGCACCCATAGTTATCACAACAGTGCCCTTCTGTAGCGTGTCATTAGAAGGCAAGCGGTACGTCTTCCAGTTCGTACGAACCAGTCAAACAAAAATGATATCGGATCACTTGGAAATAGAAAATACCGGATTCTCCGATTACTCGTCAATTCGATCGCATTCGGCGCAAAACAGTTTGTTTGGTAAGATGACGACGACGAGGGTGCGCTCCTTCAGCTTTTCATTTTGCTCTTAAAACTAGGTGAAATGAAAATCGTTACCTTGCCTGGCTTGTAGTGAACATGCGATCACTTACAGCGGGATGCTTATTTCTTGCAGGTTAATCACTGTCAGTATAAAACCTACGGAGCCATAGCAGGCTGTTAAGAATGAAGTTTAAGACTCATCAAATACTCAACCGCATGCAGATTATTTCAGTTCTCCGTCCTTTCTTTCATACGAAGCCACAAGTTTAAGTTGACATTGCTAATAACCAATGAGTGTGCACATCCGATCTGTCGTTTGAAGTGATTTTCGGCTAAACGCTCCGCAGCACATACACATTTATGTTGGTGCCTGTGATCAGGCTGCCAACAGCTGTAAAGCAAACAGCTGCTGAGCGTAATTAAACTCCACACTTTTCTTGTATACGAGGGCTATATCATTTCTGGCGCTAAAGGAGAAATCTGCCAATTAACTGACTGCTCGCACGTTTAACCTCCGGGTTACCATAGCGTGTATATCGATTTAGTGGCTCAATAACTTTAGGCACATCCGTTGAACTGAAAATGATCGGGCAATTAATGTTAGATTGTGTAGTCTCCAGTACTGAAACAAAGAACAAATTTTAGGGAGTATCATCGAACACTAGATATTCCTTCGCATAATGTTCCTATGGTTTGAGCACTTCTGGACAAAAACAGTAGGACAGTAAAGCTATGCTGTCTGAGAGTGAACTAATACTTTCAGTACTACTGACAGCAGTAACCTACTAGTACGCTTATGACATGGTACAGCTGAGGACTACTTTGTTCGAAATTACTTTCAGATAGTATGCAGTCTGCAAACAAATTCAGGTGTTTTTGAGGCGCAATCCTTATTCATTAATTCTATACGTGAACGATTCGCTGTTTCCTTGCACTACGTGTCATTTCGAACACAATAACATTGAAGGTAGTTTTTCACTCTCTGATTTTTACACGACAGTCTTGTTAACCAAACCAACTCACCGGTTTTTCTGTTTTCTCCCCCATACTATTTCGAAAGCTATAGATGTTTCATTTTCACTTCACGAAGACCACTGTGATCATAACTTTCCTGCCAACTGTGATCCAATCCCTACTGTTCATGAACTCATTCTCAGGTTACCCAATGTCAAACACACAAGTGTTAAACCCTTCTCATGTTAATTCCAATACGGTGGTATGTGTTCATCCGCAGTGTTTGTGGTGTATTACTGAAGGGAGGTGTTGCACTGATGACATCATCGTATAAAAAAACTGCTAAATATTCTGGTACTTCTAGTACAAAACATATTAACCGATTTTAACATTTCTAAGTAATTTACTGTTTACAAATTTATTTCAACCGTCCTCTCACATTCTAACCATTTTCCTTCTTTTAATCTATCGGAATCCATTTGAACTTTTTTCTCAGGTCAAAGACGTAAGCTGTTATTTGTATGTACGACATCGCATAACAATATGGAAATTTTCTACCTAGCAAGTTTGTTGGTCTACTGTAATTCATATTTGACAAAATTATCTGGCAAACCTTCTGAATGGTTAACATGTACAGTCCATGATGAATAGTTGTCTATGAGGTTAATAACTCTCGTGTTTTCTTTCCTTCACTTGAACATTAACCCGACCAGGCTATCAACTCTGTGTGTCACGTGACTTCAGTAAGGAGGGCAACTATACTAACTTATCTTGATACAAGCATCTCGGTGATATTTCTGTTATATCACGAGACCCGAGTTGACCTGGTTTACAATATGACGACTGTGATGTTCAGTGAGAAATATAAGACAAGGTGATTCAAGGCATGAGATATAAGGTCATTGAAGCGGTGGCCAACAAGCCAACCTCACAACTCGAAGTGGTTGGACTATAAAACCCGTGATTACTAGAATTTGAACTATGGTAATGGTTTCCTGCTGTGTGAAAAATATCACAATCACTTTAACGAAATAAGAGATGTTAGGTACGGTCAACTGATGTGGATTGCTTGTGCTAGCAAAACGAGATTATGTGTTGTCAATTCGTGATCTGTCTGAATAAAGTACAATCAACCGGTAGACAACTGCGCTGTTCGAAAAGAAAATTAGACTTGCGTATAAACACTAAGAATCAAGAACTCGACACTGCCTCAAACATTGAAGTCTGGTACGTCATTAATACACTTTAGAAATTCTATAACCATGAAACGATGAGTGAACCTTAAGAACTCGAACACTATAACGAGCCAACTTTTCAGCCAGCTGGTAAATTCTAGCAAGTCCAATTATATTGAAAGCAGCCAAAGCTTCTCACACTTGGTCCACACTCCATATCAAAAATATTCACCAACATACGGTATGACATACCCAATTAGATTGCCTCTAATGGTTAGAAGAATTGCTGGGAACTATGACTAGCCTGTGTCTTGTCGCGTTTAGTAGGTAAAACAGGGATCAGTGTTTGATTACTCAGATTCCTCACGAAATTCAGGGGCTCCAATCCATGAGTCTAACACAGTGTTTCCTTTCGCAGCTGTGACGTGAAAGTTGTGTCGGTCGTAGTCCAGTTGTTATTTAAGTTTGATTCACATGAGCGCAGTGCCCACTTCTAAACCACGATTACAAATTAACGGGATACGATGGTTTAGCTAAGTGTTTTGCTTGAGAAAACTATATTGATCGGTTGATTGGAACCACGAACAATCAAACGGTTGAGAACTAGTGGAGAAAGCGAGATGGCTGGAATACAAAAAATAGAACGCGTTTTGTGTCTGTTGTATTTTTAATGGGATCACATATGGGCAAGTCACGAATTAATTAACGGTCCTGAATTCTGAACGGTCAGGGTTGGGAACCTCGCTGAAACCGCTTCTACAGACTAAGCGTAGACAAACATAGCTGTCTTACTGACCGATGTCTGGTTTGTTTGCAAGGTATAGGCGCCTTGATGTTGTATGTTTGAATATAGACGTAGCTATTGTTAGTGATTAGGTCCCCTCCCCTCTCCATTTTTTCTTCTTCTCTCTTCCTATACAGGGCTTGCTTTTTCTTCTCCTTCGTCGTTGTGTGGCAGTTAAGCATAAGTGTAAACCACTGATTTATTGCTGTCTATGATGATGATGGTTTTCAAACCACTCACTTCATCCATTTGGAAGATGTTGGTGACTTGAAATTTACGTTTGACATATATGTTAATTAAATATCACTTTTTCGCCTCATTGACTGAGTCGAACTACTCGTAAGTGTGGGGAAAACCACCGGTATATTGACTTTCTAGCATCCAACAGATGGATAACATGGTCGGAGCTAAGCACGTTTGGTGATCTGCAAGAATGGATGGGGAAGTTGACCGGAAGGCATACGAAGCAGGTTATTTACTGTGCACATATTGAACAGAGGTATAATGCTCTCAACAGAATCACACCTGACTGCAAAGTTAAGCGATAGGTTCCAGTACAGGCAACCCATAACGACAAAGAAGTTGTACCCACACAAAAGTTCGCCTGCTCAATACACACATTTCCAAGAGTTACGTTTCGTGTAGAGCCTTTCAACCGATGACTCAAAGTGTGAATTATTAACGAAGTTGAAAACCACACGGAATTTAGTTTTCAGATTTATCCATGTTTGAAGTAGTCAGTGTCCTTGACGATTTTGAACAGAACAATGTTGTAGCGAAAAGGCGTCCAATAAAGCACAATCTTTATTGTCCAACACGCTAGTTCACATGCTACGCGCGCGCTCGCGTTTATGAGTCAGAATTCTAGTCCACAACACCCCGAGGTTTCCGCTCACGTGTCGTGTGCACTTCTGCGTGGTTTACGTGGATGATCGGCGCCTTCTATCCGGGGGTTCTCCGCTTGCCAATATTCGTCCGATTCCGTTGAGCGATGGCTCGTCCGGTCGCTCGTGTTGTCCTCCATCTATCCACTATGAGTTTTGACTATCCTCCACGACCGTGTCGAGATATTCTCTCGAGTGTTGGAATAATCAAGCCTCCGATTTGGTCGTCCATTCTATTTTGCGTGCCATGTCTCGCCTGTTGGTCCGATCCGATCGAGCGATGACTCATCCGATTGCCCCTGTTGTCCGCCATCCGATCGTTGAGGGTTTGTAGACGTGCCTCCCCGCGTTGAGGCATTCCGCCGACTGTTTGAATACTCGCCCCTCCGGCTCGACAATCCACCACAATTTGATGACGTAAATTACGCAATGTCGTTCAAAGCAACATCACGCGGTTCAACCTGGAACAACCGCATTAACTTACCATAGACTTAGTAAAAAGAAGAAAAATAAACAGAACCTGAAACGAACTGAACACTCGAATGATGTCTATTGAGGCAACCAAAAGTCACAAAAAAGTGTTTTTAACGTGAATGCGCGTCGTACTCTCCCGTTAGTAGTAAACACGTAAATAGTACGGAGACAAAATAGGTCTAAAATGAAAGGGTTGGGTTTATAGATTGATCTGTATCGTGAGTGATAAGCATGTATCCGACACGCGTTTACGAATGTGCGTCATGAATTCACAGGGGAATCTGTCTTCAAACTGTTGTGATTGAACAGACCAAAAGGGAGTCAACACTTTGAAAGGTTGTCGATACACATCAAGGGGGCGTAGTGATTCGATAACTAGAGTATCAACAAACTTGAGGACACAGTTCCCGTCATTCCAAAGTAAAAACTCTGGGAAAGGAACCGCTATCATGTTTTGAATATGGGTTTCATCACAACATTTCATTTCATTTTTAAGGTCACTCAGATTCACCTTATCTCTCAAAACACGATCAACACCGTATGCAAGTCATGCGATACAAATACAATCTGTACAAGCAATGGCATGTAATAGACAACGAGTGGTTGCTAGTGCGTAGAGGCAGGCAATTACTTAGTACGTCGTAAACCATCACCCTGTGGCAACAGAAGTTCTTAAACCAACACCTTAGAGTGATCCTAGGTACCGTCGACCAACAATCACTTAAACATGAAATCTATACCTGAGCTTTTAACTTGAGTGTCAACGTCATCGGGAATTTAAACGAAACTGGGTTGATATTCCAGCTAATTTTAATGGACACCAACTGGATCACACACTGACAATTTCGGCAACAACTTTCTGTCCTCCTAGGGAAATGATCTCGCCAGGCCTGCTCTGTCACACAAGGCGCATCGTTTCAAAGTTCATTTTAACCTGAGTGCGCTGAGAGGCCCTTTGGTGAAATCAAGGGTATTTGTGAAGAAGAAGAAACACTCAAATCTACTACTACCGATCCGGTCGAGGCTGCGTTGATCATATTTTTACCTTGCGACGGATCTTGGAACATCGGCACTGTTACAGACAGCCGACAATCGTGGTCTTTTTGGACCTGAAGGCTGCCTTCGATTCAGTTGCTCGTAACGTTCTCTGGAGCTGCCTTCTCCGCAAGGGAGTACCAGAGAAATACGTGAATCTATTGAGATCACTGTATGCTCACTCTGCAAGCAGGGTGAGAGTTTATGGACAACTGTCTCGGGCGTTCACCACTTCTAGTGGTGTTCGTCAGGGGTGTCCGATTTGCCCCTTCCTGTTCAATTTTGTCATGGACGACATTCTAGAGGGTGCGCTTCGGGAATACAGTGGACTTGGTGTTGAGCTTCTTCCTGGCGCTAGATTGACCGATCTGGAGTATGCGGATGACATTGTCTTACTTAGCCCCTCTGCCGAAAACATGCAGACCATGCTGGACAGGTTGAGCGACCGAGCTGGTTTGTATGGAATGCGCTTTGCACCTTCAAAGTGCAAAGTGTTGCTTCAAGACTGGGGCACTTCAACTCCTACTTTCTTCATTGCAGGTAATGGCGTCGAAAAGACGTCCGGTTATCGCTGAAAGGAAGGGTATATAATGCCTGTGTGCGTTCCATTTTGCTTTATGGTTCGGAAACGTGGCCTGTTCACAAAGAAGATATTAACAGGCTTGCTGTGTTTGACCATCGTTGTCTCCGCGAATTGGCCCATATTAAGTGGACTGATCGTGTGAGCAATGTGGCAGTTCGCCGGCGCGTATTCCGGAACGCTCGGGATGCGCGATCAATTGGTCAACTAATTACGGTACACAGCTTGCGATGGTTGGGTCACGTACTCCGTATGTCATCTAATCGTTTACCTTACCGGGCATTATATGCTGAGGCCACCAACAGTTGGGTCAAACCACGTGGTGGTCAAACAACAACGTGGTCACAAAATATGAAGACCCTGACTACACCACTGAGCAACGTGGGTAGGTGTCGCCTGCCTGGCTGGGGTCCTCGTGATCACTCAAACCGCTGGTTAGAGACGCTATCCGAGATGGCGATGTGTCGCAGTCAATGGCGTACCTGTATCCATTCCATTTCCGCTTCTTCCTCTGTCTTTTCTCAATAATTTTCACCCTTCTTAGTAACGTTTTCTTCTAGGATATTCCACGTCACTGTTGAGGTGAGCGGCGGCCCGAGCCACAGTACCTTTTGGTCAGGCTCATGGCTGTTATGATGATGATGATGAACAATCAATATGCTGATTTTTCTTGGCTGAGTGCCGAATTGGTTTCAATAGGTGATGTGTCATCTGTTCTGTATTCGCAATGTTACCACTTGAGCCAATAATACTCGCTTTCTTGACCACTCTTCTCGTCTAAATTGATCGAAATGTGTTGGTTATCGTATTCGGACGCACTAAACGGCATGCATCACCGTTTTATTGTCATCGTTGGATTGTTGAAGAATCTATCTGACTGCTGGTTAGTGAGTTTCCAGATGCCTGAACCAATAATCGGTCTCAGTTACCATTGCGTCCAACCGGTTTAGACCGATGCTCTTAAATATATGAAGATCACTCCTTACCTTTGACTATCATGTGTTGGTTTTATCGTTTTTAGCATTGAGGACAAGCATATTTGGGTGGCCTTCTCATGTCCCCACTGAAACCGTCGCTCTGCTAATGACACCTCAGACTTCGGCAAATCAAAATACTATCATGACTCATGTTTGTCGTCCATCGAAACTGAAGATAACATTCTTGACCCACAGTCACAACAATATGCCAGAGAGGATATTCGCCTCCACAGGAGCTCGTGAAGTAGAGCCGACGGCTTTGCCTCAGAGTGGAATGCAGCAAATGCTGTAGGAAATAGTGTACTACTTCGAGTAGAGGGCGTTGCACTAGGCTAATTTTAACCATTTACAATGATGGTTTTTCAAAAAGTCTTTCTGACGAAACTCGGGGTGACCTTGACCTTCGATTACTAGTTATCCTTTCAACGCTGTTTGTCTTTCCCCTCGACTGATTATGTTATGGACTAGTAAATCGATACATGAACCATTTTAAACTGAAATTTCGGAATTCTGCATCGATAAGTTGAGGCCTGTTTTCAAACATTATCATGGCATTCCATCCTGAACGTGAAGTTAACTTTTTCTGACCACGCAGGAAGGACCCCACACTCAGTCGTATCATCTCCTGCGACTATAACACAGAATTACAAACGCCCATCACTCAACCACGAGAGGTGGTTTCCCGACACACGACTGATGGGATATGTACGCTGGCTTTGAAAAGGTCATACTTTCCCGAGTGTTTACAAGATCACAAGTAGATTACGTCTTTATTTGTGAGTTACTTTTCTGTTCGCTGGCTTTATCTGTGTTAGGGCGTCCATTTTTTCCCGTCAAAAACCGCCTCCGTCCTTGATGTAAAAAAACGATTGACTTAATCGTAATTAGCGGAACTGTTTAAAACGGTCGAGAGGTGACCTTGGCCAGTTTTTTACCCGTCCGACCTTTTATTCTGCTATGCGCACTAATGACCCTAACTATTTTTTCGGTAACTGTCCCACTTTTTTACAATGCGGGAATGGTTTTTGGCCACTACACACCATATAAGTACGTTGTATTTTTCGCCTTGGTCGCACACGTTTTGGGGCGGAACAAAGATGTTTTTCGCACGCGTCTTTTGGCTAGTCTTGGAAGCAATTACAAGGACAGTCGCGGTATTTTTCGAGACCGAGATTTCCGTGTTAAATAGTACAAGGAGAGTTCAATTTTTGTCAAGCGCTCCACAATATCAAGAACGAACCAGCGTATCCGATTCGAGGGTTTACAACAATCTGCTCATAAACAGCACGAGTGGCCCGAACGGATCGTTCACCGGAACAATGACGTAGAGTATCCTAGAACAAAAAATGTTTAAAAAGGATAAATCAAGGTGCACAGAAGAACTAGAAGAGTAGTGGATGTAGAGGGGTTGTCATTTCTGATAGCGTTTTTTAGTCAGAAATGTCAGTGATTACGAGGTCAACAGCCAAGCAGGTGACGTTCGTCATATACTATGGACGGATTTACCAATAGCTACTACTGCAACCCGAAAGCAACTCACTTAGCTCACATTCGAATACCAGGAGAGAAAAACCACATCATTTTATGCAAGCTGTTATCAGCCGGATAATTCTGTTGGTTTTAACCGAACAGTCTTGCCGAAACTGATCGAACGTTCTCACTAGAAGATTACAGAGAGATTGTGGGAGTAAGCGATACAGACCCTGACCTTCAGAAAGAACATAAACCTGCGAGTTACCGATAATAGACTACTCAATAGGACGCTGAACAAGCTTTTAGTTTCTTTTCGCAAAGAACAATGGATTCACAGTGAGTAGACGCCAATGTCGAACTACAAAAATTTTGCACACTAATAAATAGCGTTCTTGGCAAATGCACTGCATGCAGACCGCTACCATTCAATAAGCACTACTGTTTGAAGAAAGCAAGCAGGTTTTGTATACAGTGACCTTAGAAGTAATGAGATGGCCCCGTTTCGAATCTCATGCTGCGTGGTGACCGTGTGATCGTTCACTCAATCGATGGAATCAACTAATTTCCAAATTCATTGATCCGCCGGCTACTGATGAGCAGTAGAGAATTTTGGTCACTGTATAGACTGAACATCGCCCACAAGTGATCGCAGCTGTCGCATTTCCAGCGACTTTTTTTTCGAAAGGGGATGATTTGATAGTCTATGGGAATATGACAGCTACAATCAATAGTAAATGAAGTGTAATTTACACAATGTTAGTTGAGACCAAAAAAATTCTAGTGACGAAGTAACTGGCGGTAACATATGGAGCAGGTAATACAAAACTAAATGGGAGCTGTTGTAACAAGTCGGAAATAACATACAGTCGAAGTCGAATATGTAGACTGGCGTTAATAACCAGAAAGAAAACCGTTATCCAGACAAGGGTCAAACATTCAGCTACTTACAGTACAGAACACAAATACAAAAAAGGAGAAATGAAACAACTGGTAAGTGTTTACAACAGTGGTAAATAGCGTACGAGTGGATAAAGCAAATTTCAGAAAATGCTCCCAATTCGTGGTCCCCATGTACGTGGACACACGATAACTACATCTGACCAACGCTAGTGAAAACTACGGGTAGTTCCGTATCAATGAGATATGAGTGAAGAACCAAGTGATATTTATATGTTGATCATTTTAGGTTACAAAATGACAAACCATCCTCTAAAAAGAAATACTCGCGGACAAAAATCACCGTGACATTCAGACTGAAAAACAATACACACAGCCGTCAAAAGGGAGAGTAGTTTGATCAGAACAACTCATTCAGGCCTGTTTAGGTTTTGTTCGATTTCTTTTGGACGCCGACGACTTGTCGGTAACTAGTTTCCTTTGTGACTCAGAGAGCGCGCAACCACAGGAAGAAAACAACAGTCCGCCCAGCAGAAGACCATGACAACCGTGGAGAAGTGCACTACTGAGCACAGTGGACGGATAAGTGTTCCAGCATATTTCGATCAGACCAATCACGAGGAGTCTATGAACAAGAAGGGGATATGGGAAAAAACGACTATCATACAAAAGTCTAACACGTGCGAATGATATTCAACGGGATGAAGAACACTGACCACAAATGCATTATTGGTTGTTACAACGCACCACAGACTGTCCGCGTAATCTACGTTACACTGTGAATTAATCTGGTCTGCTGTGAACGACCGCACGTGAAAGCAAACAGGTCCCAGACAGCCTAGCATGAATGTGAGATAGAAAGGCTGAAAATTTTCACTCAACTCTCTCGAGAATGTAATCACACAGTACAGACAGAAGGATTTAGAATACCAATGCAACAAATAATGAACACTGTAAACATTTAGTAAGTCTAGATCTCGTGGTTTCTAGAATATGTATAAGATCGCCACAATTAATGGAAACATATTCAGAGTGTAATGCAATAAGAAGTGCTTACGTTAGACGTGGACACAGGAATCTGAAAATACCATGAAGTATTAACCGAATGTCGTCGGAACAACGCGTCAGCAAAGTTGAGCTTCGATGGCATGTGTTTTCGGAATGGGTAGACGCTGACGACCGCTGAGCACAACAGGCGTCGCTGGCTTCGACATATCTTATGCATGCCAGCTCATTGTTTTTTACGTTTATGGGTTTCGCGTCAAACTGGTGGTTAGGAAGTGATTTTGCTTCGAGGTATGAATTCGCTGACTTCAAGGCCAACTTTAATGGAGAATTCTCGGTATCATGGCCGGTTTTTAAAGAACAACGAGCAATTTCGATCGCCAGTGTTGTTAGTCGTGACGAAAAGTCGAAGCCAATGGCGTTCGTGTCGTAAATCAATCTGTTCCTAATATGGCCCTTCCGTTCACATTTCGAGCTTTCCCTCCACGTTTTCCATGATGTTCCCACCCACGATACCAGCTATCTGTAACAAATTGAGCTGTTAACAATATACAGTGGCTTCCGGTTAATTTGTTACTCGATAGAATCGTCAAATATTGACGAATTCCGCAAAGTGGAGAACTAAAAGGAATCCGTTCGATTTCTAGCTTTACTGAGATAGAGAGCCCAGCAGTGTAATAAACTTAAACAAAAACTGAATTCGTCACGAACCTGTCACCGATCACCATGTTGATCACACCTCGTTAATGACCGCGTCATCATCACCAATAATATTAATGTGAAACCAAGGTTGCGATCATCAAAATCAGGTCGCAAAACTGTAGAAGTTAAGCTTACCAACCATCATTACTCTACAATAATTGTTCCACGAATTGAGGCAGCTACGTAGACAACAAATAGCTAACAACAGAAGTCATTTACCCGAGCGTAACTCAACTCAACATAACGACAGCTATCAAAACCATTGCTACTGACTGAACTAATTACCGGGATTGGAAGATGTCACTTCGTATGTACGTGAATTTACACAAATACACACACTCGCAGTACACATCAATATGTTACAACTCGCGTTATTCGAAAAAACGAAGCAACACGTAAACAACATTACGCGCAAACATGACAATGATCAAGTTAAATCAATTATTTTAAGCATATCAATGATCTTGTCAAGTGATAAATTAAAAGGTATGTCTCGCAAAACGATGTCTATTTACATTTAAAAATGTGGCGAAGAGCAAAAAATTATAAACAGAAAATGCCGTATAAAACAGAGGTGGCGACGAATAACGTCAGATAACGAGTTATTCCGGTGGCAGATAACAGCACAACACAAAGGGAAGACATGCGTAGCGAGATACTTACATTTTGATTTACTCTCATTGGTGGCTAACGTAAACCCAGGAAATTTTATGCGAACTATACATAGCAACAACGGTTAGGCAAACCAACCACACAATTTAGACCTTCCGCGCGCTAATAGTACAATCGATCCCATGGCGGAGAGATTGATTGCGTCAACGTCTTATGTGGACACAAAACTGACCGACGTTGTCTGATTAATATTGCTTCACTAATGGCTTACAGTTTCAGGTTCGGATTAGGTAACGATACTTTGAACGATTTGACAGGATCAACTAGGTGGTCGGTTGCTAAGATGTTTGACGATCGATGAAGTCGGGTTCTTCAAACACGTTAGTCATATTGACTGAACATCACCCACAATTGATCGCAGCTGTCGCATTCCCATAGACTTTCCAGTCGACCCCTTTCAAAAAGAAGCACTAGACTCGAGTTTATCTCTTCTTAGAGCTCGTCAATAGTGTATATTCTTGCCACGGTCGGGACTAGAAAATGTTGCAATCAGCGGGTCGTCTTTTGACATTGCAGCTAATGTGTTCCGCTACAAATTGATGCACGCACCGATCTGTTCTGCCTATGTAGACGTCATTACAACTGCAATTGAACTGGTATATTACGTAAAAAACAGACTGATCGGTTGAACGTGTATCCAAAATGTCTGCGAACTGAAACCAACACGTAGGTGGACACCGAGAATGAGAAATTCACCAAAAATCCACAAGACAGGTATCCCAGTATGACCGATATTATCCATAAAAAATTCGCAATATCACAAGCCTGCGTGACGGTTAACAGACATCTTTAAACCAATTCGTGAATTGTGATTTCCCAATTGTGTTCGTAGCTTTTTTTGAGTTGGCAGAAATTTTCGAGGGCAGTTCAATAAGTCCACAGATGATGTAGTTGGTCAACACTGACTCTTTATTTACCAATGTACCACTGCAAGTAACTTGAATTTTTATGCGACTTTACTTTCAGTCAGATCTCCATAAGAACCTCATTTTTGCTCATACAGAAAACATTTCGTTTGAATTCGAAAGGGTGAATTACAGACAGATTGACGATGTTGCTATAGGTAGTTCACTGGGTCGTTGTTGGGCCAAGTTGTCTGTGAAGTGAGTGCACTTAATGATGCGGGACAGTGAAAGCCATAAGGAAGCTGTCTTGCTGATGACGCCTTACTTTCACTTACAGCTCGGTTGTTTGTTTGCAAGATGTAAGCACCTTGATGTATGTTTGAATATAGACGTAGCTATTTTTAGTAGTTGGGTCCCTTCCAGTCCCCTTCTTCTTTATGCTCTTTTCCTATATAGGTTTTTTTCTTCTTCGTGGTTGTGTGGCAGTTAAGCATCAGTATGAACTACTGAGGCATTGCTGTCTATGATGATGATGGAAGACAGTTGCAAGAAAGGATTTCTAGAGCATTACTCTACAAACGTCACATGGATGACATTCTACTTCTTCCTGATGAATTTGTTTTTAGTTCACTTTCTAACTTAAATATTGTTTACCCTTCCTAGACCTTCCTACAGCTAGATGTCAGGATGGAACACTGCAACAGTCTGTATATCGAAAGTCAACATGGAGCGGACAATATCTACAATTCTCCAGCCTTGTACCTATTGCACATGAAGAGAGGTTAGTAAGAACATCAGTTCATACAGCCAGAATGACATGCACTGCAAATAGCTTGGAGGGGCTATTAGAAAAACGCTCGTGAATAACGGTTATCCAGAAAACTTCGTGGACGTTCACAGTAAGAAGGAATCAAAAGTGGCAGGCTGCAGTGAGGAGGAAAAGAATACACTTCTGCGGATCCAATTTAAGAGTGACTACCTGATCAACAACATTAGCCATAAACTGATGTAGGCTTTGCAACGTTTCCAATCAACTGCCCAACTGCGCATTCCGTTAAGCACTGGAGGGTTGGCTCTCCATAGTGATGATATACGCTCAACCGATCAGTCTGTTGCACACGTAATATACCCACTCAACTGCAGTTGTAATGACGTCTACATAGACAGAACCGATCGATGCGTGGATCAGTCTGTAGCGGAGCGCATTCCTAAGTGATTATTAACTGCTATGTCAAAAAACGAAGAACCCGACTTCATCGATCGTCAAACATCTTAGCAACCGACCACCTAGTTGATCCTGTTAAATCGTTCAAAGTATCGTTACCTAATCCGAACCTGAAACTGTAAGCCATTAGTGAAGCAATATTAATCAGACAACGTCGGTCAGTTTTGTGTCCACATAAGACGTTGACGCAATCAATCTCCTCGCCATGGGATCGATTACACTATTAGCGCGCGGAAGGTCTAAATTGTGTGGTTGGTTTGCCTAACCGTTGTTGCTATGTGTAGTTCGCATAAAATTTCCTGGATTTATGTCAACCACTAGTGCTTAC
>JTDE01021122.1:27303-43137 GCA_014338405.1 Paragonimus skrjabini miyazakii
GAGTTCAGTGGCGTGAATGTTGTCGTTGTTTGTGAAGTGAGTGCACTTAATGACGCGGGGCAGTGAAAGCCGTGAGAAAGCTGTCTTGCTGATGACGCCTTACTTTCACTTACAGCTCGGTTGTTTGTTTGCAAGGTGTAGGCGCCTTGATGTTGTATGTTTGAATGTAGACGTAGCTATTTTTAGCGGTTAGGCCCCCTACCCTCTCCCTTTTTTCTCCTCTCTTCCTAAACAGGGTTTGTTTCTTTTTCATGGTTGTGTGGCAGTTAAGCATCAGTGTGGACCACTGATGTATTGCTGTCTACGATGATGATGATGATGAACCCCAGAAACCACCGGAGTCAGGCTGATTCCTCTGAGGCTTTCGTAAAACCTCCGGACAACTTTCGTGAACGTGGGAACCACTACCAAGTGACTCCAACAAGGAGGAATGTTCTTCATCGTTCAGCAAATCAAAATAACACTTAAAGCTTCTACTGGCGCCCACTCACCTTAATTGAAAAGTGCCGACACGAGATTATCTGGGCATTTCGCTTCTCAAAGGTAATATGGATGCTTCTCTATTACGCTTGAGAAGTGAAATGCAATTGTCGACCTCAATCTTAGTGCGTGGTTCTAAATCAACCGACCATGATACTACCTCGTAAGTTTGTGGCAGTAACACAGTAGAAGCAAGAGACTAGTTAAACTGACCCAGTGTTCTCATTTTCGCTTACACCTTAACAGACAAAAGATCGCCGTGGATTAGTAGCATGGATAATCTTGAAGATTCTGCCAGTGTTATCCTTAACTTTCTCCACCAGTCAGGCCTCACAATCGGCGAGCAGTGGATAACCCCATAAGCTTCTTAAATGAACCACCAAAGGAGATGTTCCGTCAGGCAACTAATAACCCCGGGGATTTCTCCGAAATCCGATGTTTGCTTAACCCACGAAACACCGTGCTGCAAACTATAATATCTACTTTATGAAAGAGCAGAAGCGGTGCTTACAAGCACGGGTATCACTAACTGGAAACTATCATTCATGGGCAATAAGGACGGTGGAGCACAGACTACTAAACATAACACAGATAGAATGGGACGCATATATACATAACGTTAAACCACGTTTAACAGGAAGTGATCACACGTAATGGTAAACGTGCAACAATATACGGGACTAAAAACAAGTGAAAAGGCATCACTGCCATCATAACTTTCCGCCCTGAACCGAACCCCTCAGTGTTATGGCTCAGTCTGCCGGTGGTCCTGACAATGGATCCACGAAGTTACAGAACAGTAAGAACAACTGTATAGCGGGTAAGAACAACGAAACGAAAACAAACAAGCAAAGGCAATCGAGTTTCATGAAGAAGAGGAGCCATTAATTTTGTGGACGTAGGCTCGTCACTGATTGCGACACAATATCACGTTACAGAATGTTCCCAATCAACCATGTGGATAGTTGAAAATTTCCCAACCAGGCAAACGGAACCTAACAACTGTAAGATATCTACACCAAATTTTGTACGAATGAAGTCAAACAGTTTGGGCGTCGTGTTTAACATGTTATTGATAAATGGACTGAGAACAACACAACGTTATGAGCAAGTTGTAATACTGTACGTTTCAACCACCTCGGGTAGCCTTCCTCAGGAGTGTTGTTAGTGCGATTTCGATTACAACACTTCTGAGGAAGGCCACCCAAGGTGGTTGAAACGTACAGTATTACAACTTGCTCATAACGTTGTGTTACCCTCAATCCATTTATCAGGAACCTAACAATCTTGCTCAGCGGAACGGTCAAGGCCTTCATAGCCTGTGACTACCTCGTCGCTTGGCCACCTTGCGGTTTTTTCAAGCGTCAGCAACCACACTGAACAATGCAAGGTGTGGCATACGCTTCAGCCGCGTTCCCGCTGTTACAGACGACCGATGTACTTTATCTTATCACCTGGTTGCGCTTGTCTTACCAGGCGTTGGTAGACTGGCTAAATTGGATCGATAGGTTTCCGCTTTCTGAGTGGTTGATTGTCAGACTGGTCGCATTTATGGCTATTATGTTACATTCGTGGAAGAAATCCAGTGTTTTCATTGCGCACAGTTGGTGGGGTTACAACAGGATGATGTGATCCAAGCAGCAGACTACCATCTCGGTTATCGGTCGCGAACTTGCACATTTCCCACATAGGCGACGACAGACTGCAGCGTTTTCCACAAAGTCGGCCCACTTGTTACAGGCTAACTGACAGAGATAACGATGGTGGAAATAACGAGAATCTAAATATATCTTCTGCACGAATGGGTCAGGTCTCTGATCCATGCATTACAACTAAGCGTACATATGCATTGTGAAGTTCGCCTTCAATCGACGAATGGATATATTTTCGGCGCCACAAGCGATGTGCTTTTGCTATTATCGTGGATGCCCCGTCAGCACTACTACAGGCTGACGAGATGAAACTACTCGCGTAAGAGAAGCAAACGACAGTCTCCTACCAGCGATAATAAAGACATGGTCGGCGCAGACACAGTCCAGTAACACTTTATACCTTGAGGGTGTAAAGTGCATACCATACAGGTCAGCCATATTATTTAACCGGTTCAACATGGTCTGCATGGTCCCTGCAGAATGACTAAGTAAAGCAATCTGCCGCAATCCCAATACTTGTCAGCTTACTCTCTGGTAGAAGCTCAAATCCGAGATCCTCGGAGTCTCGGAGTGCCTCCTCCAGAATATCGTCCATCACAAGATTAAGAAAGGGGGAGATCGAACACCTCAGTCGAACAAATGTTGACGTGGAGAACGTTCCAACGACTTGAGCAAATTGACACACTTCACTGAGATTCCAATGCAACGAAGACAACCCAAGAGAGTGTGTCGGGCAACCGAGCCAAAAAGGGCACCAATACGCAAAAGGAGTGTCCACGTTCCAGTCTATTGCAGTGAAGATACGACCGATATGCTCGCCAGCAGGTTTCCGACCTGCTGGCGAGTTGTGATTGCGTTTCAGAAACCTTACAATTATGAAATCTGTGAGCGGCTTGGATGTGGTGGAAACAAGGCTCACACTTCTGTGGTTGTCACATATCCTGATACATTTTTCCAAATGGTAATGTTTGTTGATAATCACTAGTCACGAGGCACAACTTCAACGTCTCATTTGGAACGGAAGCGTGGCCAGTTCAAATAACAATCTTCCACCACCATCTTTGAAAAGTGCCGGAGGAGGAAGGTCCGGAACTGAGATTTTTTCGATAGTTTGAGCTTCCGATCGAGGACCGTCCGAAATGTCATAAATAACCACGGTATTTCCATCATCCATAGCTGAATGAGCTGCGTCAACCAGTTGAATTGCTCCTCAAAAGGCCCAACCCAGTCGTCAAGCCGCCCCGATAAGCCGAAGATTTTGAGTGACCTTTTGCATATATGGTCTCCCTAACACTGCCGATAATCAGTACAAGCGTGAATAGAGGAAAATAGTAAACGGTTGCTCCGTGATAAAAATTCCTTGATCTTTTTTGGCTCGCTCGGAGAAGTATACCTCGCGGTCTTTAAGCGGGCCATTCGTAAGCCTGCGTTTCAGTTCGCGGCGGTCTTCATCGGATTTGGAGTCAGGGTGATAAGCCGACGTTTGTTCAGAAGTTCTGCTTAATCAGCAGAAATCCACCTCTGTAGCCTCTGCGATGTACTCGTTTCGAACATACCACTTCACAGGTTTGCATAGCTGTTGAAAATTTTCCCCAGTGTTCGTTTATGCCACTCTACTGTTGTGATCCGGGCAGTTTAACTTTCATCGCTGTTCGATAAGTGTTCCGTGCACCATGATCGCTCAAGTTGCAACTAAGTACTTTAGGTTTGTGAGTAGACCGGCTCTGAGTAAACAATATAACAAGGCATTCACGAAGCTGGTAAACGCCACCTGAGCCGTAGCTCTACGACTTGTGATCTCATCAGACATTACACTAGTGCTGATACAACTCCTAAGGTACCTGACTTTCTCGACGACTTCCAAATACTAACCATAAAAAGTGAAAGCAGGTTCAGAGTCTTACCAATCTCACAACAGCACCTTTAAATGAGAAGACGTAAAGATGATACCAAACTGGCAAACTGAAGCCCCTTATCCGTCCAAGATGTTCTGGAATTTTCGTGAGCCGTCAGATTAGAACAATGTAGTCTACACGCTCAGGGGGTTTAACAGTCCGTCAATGCGCACTCTAGGAACTCGTCCACTACAAAACAACCTAGGAAAGGGGAGACTGGACAACCTACTCGTATCCCACTTGAGATGTTCAAAGTTGGCAGTGAGTCGTCAGTAATTAAACTAGGGCAATACTTGGAGCCACTCATATGGTATCGAAGCATAGTAGTTCACAAGTGACGACCCGTTTAGGACTGATGTGTGGAAAGTGACGTGGCGGCCATTTGGAAGGGTGAGAGTTTCAGCATTCGATCCAGGAAACCGGATTAGGGTATACACTAAAAACGACTTCGAACAAAGTGAAACGCTTCCTTCTAGAGGGTATACATGGGCTAGAAGTGGATGTAACAGCGGATCGTCAGCGCTGGCTAAGATGAAGTAAGAATGATTGCTCAGAACAGGATACGAGGTTGTCGAAGCAACAGGTTGCAAGTGTTGGGAGTATGGTAAATTTAACTATAAGAAAACGAATTCGAAATCAGACACCACAACAGTAAGTTAGCCGCATTTGGAAACTGACACGGAACGGTGTGGGAGGGTGGATAAAAGGAAATGAGTTAATTTTAAAAAATGCACTAAAATGTCTATCGTTTGGCGCTCACCGGAAGGACATTTAACACCACGTTCGGGTTTATGAAGTTCCAGAAAGTTCGAAAACCCACCACGTGAACTGGAGATGAAATAGCAAAAAAAACAATATTGTCGAGAAACACTTGCAGGAAATACGGACAATGTCAAAGTACATTCAATGAACAGAATGTGGTCAGTTCATTCATAAAATTGTAGTAATATGAGATACGTATTTAACACAAGGTTGAAAAAATTGGGGACACAATTGTATCAGTGTTGTTCCAGACTTCAATAACACCTACAGATTTGCCAGACCTTCCATTGACCAAGCAAAAACGTCCGTAATCGTATCAGTCAGAATGGATAGATCCGAACGCCCAGATCAATCATTAAGTAGACCCGAAAGCTAGCGGTGAATGGAGCGACTACACAGCCACACGCAATTGGGGTGAATAAACTTATAACATCCGTTTTACAGGCTATTTGAAATTTGACACTCTATAGAATAACGAACAGGGTTTTTCGATGTTCACCTACGAATTATTCTATTTACTTTCGTGTACCTGCCGCTATCGAGTACATTGGGAAACAAACCAGTTGATGATGTAATACACAACATAATGAGGGGTACGTAAAACTTTCAACAACCTAATTAGCTTTAGTATATTTCATACAGTTAGCATGAGTGATTATATGAATTGTCAAATTTTGCAAATGAATGAAGCTGGGATAACATGCGAGGACGAAGTGAACAAGTAGAAGTAAATTGGGGAGCACAGAGATTCACAACACGAGCACTGCTGACTTCTGCTCTTCATCACGCCAGACATCACCCTTAACCGAGAGTGATAATTACCTCTGGGATTCCAGGTAAGAGGCACAGAACACCATATTGAAGCACGTTGCAACGTCACAAGTTTTACGCTTAGAACTCATGTCGTACACTTACCATCAGGTTGTAACAACCAGTCTGACCTACCACTCGTAAACAAAATACAACGCTGTAAGTTAGCATATGTAAAGTGCGTTCAGCCTAACGAAGACTGTGAAATGAGATCATTAAGCTGAGTGGTTGACAGAGTCAGTCCGTCATGAAGACAAGTCGGCGAACTGGAGATAAGAAAAGTCAGTGGCGACAGACACAGAGGGAATATAGCAATCGCTACTAACAACAATACTCCTAGTGACTTCACGGCTATCACTATCACACTATGTTGTTGTTGTTGTGTTGTGATAAGAAATAATTTGGCCCAGATTTTACTTCTTTAATTGTATCGAAAGGCTGACAGGATTATTAAGTGAGGTATTCAGTCGTTCTCTAAACCAGAACAGGCTTATGAAGGCCTCATTTTCAAGCGGGGTTGACGGCAAACAGTACTTCAACTACAAACCCACCGCTTTATTCTTTGCTGCCTCAAAAGCTTCGAAAAGAATAATCGATGACCAGCTGAGGGCACGTTGTTCACTCGCCATATGCCAATTGTTCTTGAAGAAGTGGAAGAGATCTAGGAACTAACGGTACAGAAGACTTCAGTCTGTTTTCAAATTGCGCCTTGATGATGATGAGAGTTTGGGATGCTAACCCGATTGTTTGACACCTTTCAAATACGGAGCTCGATCATGATACCCTAATCGCTGATACGTTTTCACCTTTGATTAAACACATAAGCCTGCCAGCCATTCCCTATGACAGACATTCATCCGAATGAAGCAGAGTAGAGCGTGGGACAATTGGGCATGTAGAATCGGTTCATTTACTTGTTTCATCGGAGATTACTTAAACTATTTCAGTCCTCTATGTGGTCTTGACACGTTAGAGACGGGGTATGGAGTGTTACATCAGCTGTTGCATTCTCTGACACATATTCTTATGCTTATTACTGATCATTTTATGCGAGGCCACCCGTTGAAGCAAACAACCTTCTACCATCATTAGAACATGTCTAATCCGAAACCCTTGCTCAAATTTGTCGCGACAAAGCTATCAATACAAGACAGTAAGTGAAGATGTGGCGCATAAACTCGTGGCGCCAGTCCGAATCTTCAATCGCCTCTGTCATCAGGAAAACTCCAAATTTGTGTAAGCCCCCTAAGCCAATGCTAGCAAGTTGAAGCGCGTCTGTTTCATGTCTAGCTGAAATGTCTGAGTTCCTCCTACTACCTTGTAATCTACTTAAGCTTACTTCGGATCTCGTTTCTATGATACTCACTATTTCCGAAACTAAACCGTTCGTTTGTCTTAACCTCATTTGCTAATCCTCTACTTTGTGTTGTGACCGCAAAAGATGCTTGTCCTGTGAAGTTGTCCAGTGCATGAAATTATATACAGATTATGTTAAAACATAGGGCGACGAACACGTACACTCACTTGCATTCACACACACTGGGTAGCAGCATACCATCAGTCGCCCTGGTGGCACATCCACCATAGGGCGCACAAACTATTCCAATAATCGCTCCTGGTCCACCGTCTTCTTGGCGTTGAGTTCTGCCCTTCAGTTTCTGAATGTACGCAGTATACTACTCACAAACGAGGTTGCCAATTATACGACATATGTTCCTATATCATCGTGCAACACAGAGTCACGTGTAAGCGTTGTACACTTTCTGTAACCCGGGAAACTGGTGATTTTATCAAGAAGTTCAGCCGTCGCCAGATAACGGCACTGAACCAACGATTGTTCAGTTGAGGTTGGCAGATGTAACTTAGCAAACCTAGGCGGTGTCCATCTACGGAAACGTCCGGCAAAAGTCGAGGGATATCTTTACGTAAATCCCCCTCTCCGTGTGGACTGCATTTAGATAAACCCAAAAACTAATAGAGGGCCAAGATGCGGCAGCATTCACAGTATTTGCGGTATGATTAAGTCGGATTCGTAGTTAGTAAAGACACCAATCTTCTGATCTATATACAGGACAAATGTAACATAACACAGCGTTTGAGTCTATGTTGTTTAGGTTTGGCTAGTCTGACGGTCTCCGGTCGATTTACTGCCTAACATGACACACGATAACAACTGTTTTGTGACGCAAAAAGTTAAAAATTCGATTGCAGAAAACTGCACATGTTTCTTATGGTTTCATCACTTGCACTAATCTGTGTAGCACAGTCCAACCAGTTCTCACATGGGCACAAATTGGTTGACTTCCAAAAGCGTTCAAAGCTGTTAGTAAAAGTTGCTGGCAGAGTATGAAATAGTCCAAAAATCTGGGAAGCCTAAACCGAAATGATAGCCTATCAGTCAAACGACAATCTACTACCTGGACGGAAATCGTGTGGAAACAAGTAAAAGCAACTCAACTCACCGAATGAATTTGAATAAAAGAAGGGAGAGGAAGAGTAAATGAAGGCATAACAAAGCGAGATGAAAGCGATGATCCAAGAACACGTGTTCTGGTAGTAAACGCCAGTTTACAGTCCATTCGTACATGAACTGACGACCGAAATTGAACGCCCGAGACAGATATGCTTCTGGATTATGGAAAAGAAATGGTGCACCAACCACCAACTGAAGTAAAAAGTGGAGAAAATAGAACAGGTTACCGCTTCATAAAAACTACATCACGTCTCGTTAACTTTTAGCTTGAATCAAAGATGGTGAAGACAAAGCTACCCTCGGTTTTGGCCTTCCAGAAAGAAGCAACGACCCCACAAGAGCACGCAACATCGATTCATGCCAACAGCGGTTTAGTCCTCAACTAGGCAAGCGACAACAGTTATTTTGAACAAGGTCATGGAAAGGTTCAAAACCAATGACCAAGTAATTATCTGACAGCCCAAGGAATTCACTTGATTGCTGACAGTTGATCGAGGACGATGGGTATTCTAACCCTGGATTATGGATTTAGAGCTTTCCGAGAGATACCCTCACAAACCGTAGGGTGTTTCAAAACCGGTTTAATTGTTGAAAGTAAGCGGTCGGAGATAACAAAGGGCTAACACTGAAAGCTGTTAAGCGCTCTCTTCTTCATCTGATCACGTTTACCTGCTGTAGAGAAAAATTGACTAGACGTAAACCATAACAGGCATTCCATACTTATTCTAACACAGCCTATTACAAAATGTACAGCGCCGTATTTGCGGGATCTACGTATGAAAAGCAGCGCCGCGTACCGATAAGCTGTTTAATAAACGAACAAATTGGAATAGCTGTATATGACCACAACCAAACAAGTCTTATGGCAACACAAGGTGTCCATTCGTACCTTCAACACTAGCGAAACTGTATACATTATGTAGGTTCCAATGTAAACAAAGGAATAGAAGGGTGACAGATTATGTTTGTAAACGGACGACCAGGAGCTAACATTAACGTGTGCAGAAAGGCTTTAGTGAGTGTTCAAAGGACGTTCTAACAAACCGCGCGGTAGAAGTGGGAAGCATTTAAACAAAATGATGTTCCAAAACCTCATTAAAAGGTTCAATAAAAATAGTCGGAACATCAATTAACTTGTAGGGCGTTTGCCACATTTGGACATGCGGTTTCTGTCGCTGGTTCGAATCCAGCCGAATTTCAGAATTTTTGAAGTTAAGTCTCTTCTAAAAAGCAAATCAATCCAGTTTAGTCCATAATCCGTGTAACTATGTCTTGAATTAGTATGCTCTGCAAGTGTACAGTGAATTACACCAGTCATGCATCTTAGTTCAACTGTTATACAAAAGACAAACGAAGAATCTCCCGACTGAATGTACGGTCATAATCAATTCATTTTTATTATGGCATACAGGTGTTAAACATACAACACACACTACTCATCAAATAATGCATCTAAGTCGGAGGGCGTAGGCTTGAATCATATGCTCTAAAATAAGAACTGTTGTGCATTCAGTGCTTTTACTCAGGAACCACGTGTATTTTCGAGGACGGTTAGTATTAAATTATCACTTCACAAGTTGCTCTATTTGCAACGTCTCCTAAGAGGTTCTCTAATGGCACATGTATGCAAGACTAGTTAAGAGAGCATTTCGTGATTGTGAAAAAAATACGAAATCACAAATATGAACCCCATCTGAATACAACGGGCTACAACACATAGCTTAGGCAAAGTAAAAAAAATATCAGACTGTTCTAGTCCATGATTGGCGGTATTCGATTCGGATTAGCCTGTCACAGTGACCGAAACCCAAGAACGCCTGCGCTTAACCATTACCACAACTGACTTGTGGTTCCACTCAAACACCATGTATCCAGTGTAAACCCGAAGGAATGAAATCACGAGGTGTGTGGGTGAGGTCTTCGTGCCAAGCCGACCAATGCTGGTTAGCCAATTGATAGCTTAGCTCGAAACTGAAACCCCTATCTCTCGAGAAGTAAACAGAGAGGGACTCCAGTGGTAAAAACTAAATTTTAGGGAAAAATATTGAAAATATGATGCAAGAAATATGTCAGTAGGGGAGTTCATGTTAGTGCACTCTTGAGAGGATACGCAGGAAAAACAAAATGAAAGACCGGACTAGAAGAAAACAGACAAAACACTCACCATACAACACATCAATGAAGCTATAGAAAAGGAAGGGTAGAAGGCCACGGATACCCAGGTTTCTGAAAATAGGAGCAGGTGAGCTCCAATCGACCGCAGTTCTTGGCTGATGGAAGCAAAAGAAAGATGGATATAACTGGCATAATCTACTTGACTCTAACGTATTCGCTGTCGCCTGGCCGACGGTGTACTATGAGTATGTTGGTGACCTACTTATCCGAGGCGGAGAGTGCATTCACGGCCGTACACATCGCAACGCCATATAGTCATGTCACCACGATGTACGGCACCGCTTGTGTATCACGCGCTTCCGATCTCGGCCGCGCAATAATTGTTCGTCGAACTCATTCGTCAATCCAACGGAAGAAACACTCAATAAACCTAAGCGGGCGAGTTCCAGTTTAGCTGACATTCATGCGTTTCAGTTCACGAGGGGTTGAGTCACACAAAATATGCCGTTATAGCAACACCAATTGCAGATGGTTTCACGACCAGAAGTTACCTATATTAATTCTTGTTTGCTGTGTGAAATAGCGTTTACATGAATTGCGTATTCTATGATAAATGTGCACGCATACAGACTGACGCAGTAATAACATTAGGGGTCAAAAACATTCAATACAATTTCATGTTCGCGTTTTCCAACCTTTTGCTTGATTCGGGAGATGACTAAACTGGTGTCGATCTGGTACACCGAAATTATGAAGTGGGACCTTTCCATAACCAGTCTACTGAACATAAGCACTCGCAATGCATTGGTCAAATAAGGAACTGTGCGGCGATTTGATCGCGAACATCATGACCTTCTTCTCCAATTAGCATGGCAGAGCCCCATGCTATATCCAACGTTAGAAAAAGAATTGAGATGCTCTTAACGTCCGTCGATTGATAATACATTTGGCAACGGGACACGCGTTGTCTATAATTTGTATAAAAATTCAACAGAAATGCTCGTGACCAGTACAGCTAATTGTGGGTTTATAGGACACAGTGATTTAAAATACAGCTACATGGATTAAAAATCAAACAAAAAGAGTGAAAAATGCCATATGCAGTCGAAAAATCGCACAACACAGCATAAATGTTTGCGACACTGAGTATCTAAACCACACTGCTGAAAATTTCCGATGACAACTGGAGAATAGTACCACAGTCGATTCAAGACAGTAAAATCTGTGGTCAAACTCAATATCTCAAACTATGGATTATCAAGATTGAGGTGACAATTTCTTTATGTGACAGCCAACAAAACTTTGGCACTAAGTGGATAGAGTTCAATCTCTCAATAATTTTTTTTACTGATGAACAGTAAGGGGCTTGATTTAATGTAAGTTAAACACCACTCACATTTGAATACAGTTTTCGCGCAACTTTCAAACAGACTTTTAAGTCAACCAGTTTTGAAAAGAAGAGCTAGATTCGAGGTTCCTATTTGTCGGACAGTCAGGAGCGCCAAGATCGGGATTTCAACTCCCGTCCACATTTCCACTGAGAAACTGTGTTGATCATAGTGTAAATGATCCCACACTGAAAATGTGACCGAATCGCTATGTTTAATCGACGATCCTATGGTCAGGCTTATCTGTTAGGTAGAAATCACAGGATTAATTAAATATACTCGGCAAACTATTGACTACTGCTATATAAACGGGGGATTCGACTGATATCAACTGAATCGCAACGCCCGCTCTGAACCGCATTCGCACTGTGCTGGCTACACAGTTACTTGGTTCATTGGTTTTGTACGATTAAGGTTTTAACGAAGAATCAAAACTGAGATCAGTAACTTTCGTTCAATTGACAACTGTATAACACCACTAGTTTTTATTAATTAACGCCCGGACGGGTGGGTTTCTTGGCGTCATATCACGCTGTCGCCGTTTACTAATCGGTATATCTATTACACGCTCTCGACAATGAAAGCGATCAATTGGCTATGCCCTACCAACGATACCGTAATCCCACGGTACAAACAAACAAGTGACAAGCGTGACTGAGCCCATAGCACTTATAGGAGTCTGTGAAGGTGCCCCACTGACTGTATCACGTAACTGTCGTTAGTTCCACTTTTTTAAATTTTCTACCTACTCAACCTTGCCCACGGGTTTTTTGCATCCGGTCAGGAAGTGCTCCAGAAATGAAAGCGAGCTTACCCAAGCTGACGATATCCCAGAGAGCATGCACCAATACAAATTTCGACACACGCGACATCCATTTAATTCGGATTGTAGTGCCAAACTTTTGCCACTAATAGTATGCCAAATTTTTAATATCTACAGTCATTCGTTTTATGACAATTCCTTTCCTCGTCACTTTGTGATGCACCACCGGACTTTAATTTACAATACCACACCAAAGATAGGGATATTTACATGCTAGGCATATTCAAACCCATGTTAAATTGAATTACCAATGACATCATTAGCAACGGCCAAGTGCAGAAGTTTCCGAGAAGTATCAGTATCGCAGACACTCTGTTTACTATTAATTGAGCTGTAAGTCTGTTTTCCGACTACATTATACTTTTCTCAGTTGGCGCCTACTCAATCTATCAGCGATCTCTTTTAGCAATGCCAATTTGACAGAAACTGTCAAATTGTTATGTTCCTTGTGCATATGTATGTTGAGAGTTGATGGAATGGGCGCTACTGAACCACTACGCTGTTTACTAATTGAACAGACTTAATGGTTAGTAATCAGCCAATCACATATACGGCGTACGTCACAAGCTAACCGGTCCAATTATGATGTGCATAGGCTGCGTTGTTGCGAAGGAAAGTTCTCTACTCCATGTGGGCGGGTGATCCACTTTGACGAGCTGCCTGACACAATACTCTTCTGTTCAGTGTGTTCGTGTTTGTATAAAACTTGGTCCAGCTAGGCTGCTAGTGAAGTTGGCGTATATGCGGTTTAACGATTTGTTTGCCGTGAAAATGGCGCTTAAAGAAGTGCATTTTGATTACTTTAACAGGTTCCAAATGGCGCTACCAGTGAAGTGGTACTGTTGCCGATACATGCGTGTGTGTGCTAGATCAAAAGAATCCGACTGTAAAAGTGAGAAACACTTTCATAACTAACCGATGAATATACACAAGGATTGCCTCAGAGTTGGTGACAAACCCCAATTTCACTACAAATACGGAAGAAGCAGTTTGGCAATGTGCTCCGCCCGTTGAGTGCATGCGATAAATCACGTACAAATTGCTAATCAATCACATACTACTAAAACATGACGAGTAGAAAGTGTGTAAATACAAAAAGAAACTACCACAGAAGACTACGGTGACGTATGAAGACAACAATGGTCTGCTTAGCATAACAGTCAAGGTGATGGATAGAATTACGGGAAGAATTCTTCATCGGATGGGCCTAACTACGTGGGGAGTATGAGAAATAAGCTGCAAACAATCACAGTCATATAGCGCATACAGATGTTCTCCTTCATCAAACACCACACCCCTAGCAGGCTGCGTAGATGTGGTCCCTAGACACAGTCCGCTGATTTGTCATTTTTTGTGAGACCGCTCCTAGCTATCACTACTGGTCACCTAAAACCCCACACTTCCTACGGAAAAGAGCCTACCGACGGTCGATGTGCACTAGACACTAACAGAAGCTTCGGCCATCAAGACACATATTCTACATCGCATGAGGGAGGATGCACACATGACCAAAGTTGGTAAAATACGCAAACACAGTACTTAATTCACACATGCGTACATGTACGAAACTGGACAGCATCGAGTTACAGCTAAGTTTGTACACCATAATGACGGGAAAGTACATGCATGGTATATTGCTAGCCTGAGTCAACTGAATGACGTTCTCAGGACACCCTATCCTTCAATCAATTCGTGTAACAAGTTGGGAAAATTTAATGGCCAAACGCCAGAGCCTGTTTGTCTGTGCGCTGCACATGTCACGCGCGCACTTCAATCTTCACGTTACGTTCGAAAACGGTATGGAACCATCAATTCAAATGTGGCTCCAACAAACCATCCAAGCAACCTTGGTTTCGGTTGCCAGTGATCCAATGAGCGCGCGAACTGAGTGGAAGATTGATTTAATTCGTCCATGGGACCTTGTCAAACACAAACCAGTCAGGATGACCTAACACGAAGTTAATTTTGGATTGCTGATAACATGCAGCTATCCAAACCACCGATGCCTTTACGTCACGATTTTCACTAAGATGAAAGAGAGTCATGCCTTGCAGATTGGAATAACGACGTTAAGACCGCTGAGAGTAGTAAAGGAAATTGAAATAGAAAGGTCACAAAAGGCACTCCAGTAAGTCAGACCTAAAAGCGGAGATTCTGTTCTCGAAGGTTCAAGTGGCGACATGCCATTGCGTCTGAGCTAATTTTTTTCCCAACGAACAGAGCTTCTCAAAACTAACATAATGCGGTTCTTGGGAGATATTCTCCATTATTGGCAGTCCGTTCTTAATTAAAAACAGTAGAATAGCTCAAATCATTGTTGATGAGTAGTAGGGGATTTTTGGTTTCCATACAGATTGAATATCACCCACAACTGATTGCAGCTGTCGCATTCCCATAGACGTTCCAATCGGCCCCTTTCGAACAGCAAAAGCACTAGACTGGAGTTTCGCTCTAATTAGAGCTCGTTAGTAATGCGCATCTTTGTCACGACCGGGACTAGAACTCCGGCCACGTTTTCATGAAACAACCGTGTTGATCACTGCGCCATTCACCTCATGTTGGGTACGACCGAATTATCATATGTGAACGCTCAACCACTTTCGCTTGTGAGTAATGATCGGGTTGCCTGATCGCCTCGAGAGGTCAGTGACGCACCAGTCGCAAGCAGTTTGACACAGAACGCAAACCTGTACGGTTACATTGAAACAGTCAACAAGTTAAAGTCGCACTTCCGGTTCAAATGGGTCGATGATGCTATAAAACCTTCGGAACTGGCAATGAACCGAACCATCAGGACTTGATGGGTTCCGTGAAAGATCAGCCATTAGTTGCTAACACTGAGCACAGAATGCTTTTTCCAGACAAAAACATCGATGAACGAAGTCCTGCAAGTAAACGACGCGCTGGGGTTCGAACGCAGAGTTCCGACTGTGGACGAACCCATTAAATTCCCAGGATGAGCCGCGGTTCCATTGGCTGGTTTGTTGATCACAAGACTTTCTGAAACAATCCAAGATTTCTCAAAATATCGACAAATACTAATTGGAATTTAAAAAAGTGCCACCTAGGTTTGGAAACGATTTATTTTGCAGTGGACTACAAACCATACAGATACTATACAAAGGAAAGTAGCAGTAATCTTTCCCACACATTAGTGCGTGCCACAGCGACAGAGCAACACGATTCTACCACCCCATCGTCCAGGACTGCCTCGATCGCACCACCTGATGTCCATTTCACGTGACCACTGAAATTGAGCATAATTTCAGTGACTTTGAAATATCAATCACGTTCAGCTGGGATACCAAAAGACTTAGACACTGGTCTGAATGCCATTTCGACCCCCATATGACCTGGTGAAGGGACCGAAAGTGGATGATAATAAAACATCGTTATTTATATAAACCGTTACACAAGGTCAAAGGATAGATTGGTT
>JTDE01021122.1:43237-63006 GCA_014338405.1 Paragonimus skrjabini miyazakii
GCCGTATCACTTCTTGCCACTCTGGGAACGCCGTACATTGATTTCGCTAGTCGGTGAAATAGCTTTATTTGTAGATAGTTTTTCACTTGGTGTAGTCCTCAAAAAAAAGTTTCATTCGGTTGCAATGTGCTTGAAGCTCACTCAGTAACGGAACAACGGCGAGGTGAAGCCAAAGAATACTGTGCTGTTCAAATTTTGTTCCGTTAGATAATGCTAGTCACAAACGATTCTCGACTACACCCGTTAACTATCTCACGTTTGACAGTTTTGTCGGTACTGATTTGACCAAGGCGTGCAAAACCGCTCTAAGTATCCCAGAAACGAACAACAAGCGTGTGTCCGATGGAGACAAGGTCTCATATGTTGTAACAAACAGGATAATCCGATTGGCCCATGTGCGTGTTCAAGTGAAGCGTAGCCAGGTGATGGAAAATCATGTTCGGAATGGTCATGCTGAAAAGAATGCAGACATAAAGGTTATTTTTGCTAACACACGGTACCTGCCTCATCAACCATTGTTGAATGCTGATAAACTGGGTAAAGTAGGAGTAGTGTTCGACTGCATCAATCGATTCAATGGTGTTTCGACAAAGATAAACCTGTCGTAGCCGATCAGTAACACGCTCTGGATGTTTTGGCGCATTTCAATAGGTCTGCTTACTGTAGTTGTAGACAATAAAGCCACGTTCCATTGAGTTCACGTCCTACGAAAGGTCGCGATACAACTACGACTTCGTAAGCGGTCAGAAGGTTATCCCGACAAACCGTCAAAGGAATACCGGATGTGAGTCCATCTGTTTCGGGTCACTTCACCCCTAGTTAAGCTTCCCTTACCTTGCAATAAATGAAAGAAGACGGCAAACCTACATTCGAACCAGAAGTCATCGATATAGCTACACGATATGTTTGGTTGACGTTCGCCTTTGTAACTTCTCCGATAAAATAGACGCCATCCGCGTTTTAAACACCTATTATCGTTTGCAGGATTCACTCACACTTAATGGGCAAAGAACACTGTCGATATGACGACTTACTTCGCTGAAGTGATTTCGGAACGGTCAGTTCTGAGCCGAACTTTGAGAACAGATTAGGACGTAGAAAATGATAACCTACAAATAAGGGCATCTGAACTTTCTCTTCCGTAGACACGAATAACTGTATTGTCATTCGTTGCGCCCGTTTATAACCAGTTCGGTTGAGGACGCCCGCTTCATTGTCAACGAGCTTATTTCTTTAACAAATGCACAAAGAAAAAATAAGCTAGGACAAAGAGTTTACGACTATTCATCGAAACGGACAACAGAAACGGGTAACTGTCTTCACAACAGTATGCCAAGTATTAGCTACAAGACATATCTACTCAACGTCTAGTTCCACCCTAGCCAATCAACTGCACGTCTCCTTCACCAGAGCAGAAAGAAAGTATTGTTGTGACACGTCAACATTTCGTTTACTTCAATCAGTCGCAAACGTAAAACATGCAGGCTATATACATCATACAAATAGAGAAAACCAGTGACTAGATACACTTACAAACACCAGGTTTCAAGCAATCAGTATTACGGCAAACCAAAAGGTTGTCTCAGCCACTGTTGGGCACAAAATATCGGCAAGTAAGTCCGGATAGGCATAGCTTCGCCAAAAGCCGGTCACCCCAGGTTTCGATCGTGCAACAACATACTGAATGGGTCAACTTGGTGGCCTGTTATCCTGAGGTGTTTACCAAACAACGATGTTGGATTTCTGTTATCTGTGTGAATGGCCATGAAACTACAGCCTACCTAAGAACAATCAAACCTTCAAAATCCACTCTCATGTGCACTTTCTATGCGCAAATTCAAGAGGCGGACCTTTGAAACCAACAATGAATCCGCGAATAAAACTTACAGATGCCACATTAATTGTGGAAAGGTTGCACCCCGTAAGAACCGAGATGAGATAAGTTAGGTGATTTATTACACTGATTCACTCACTGTTCTACAAAGCACTTGGAACAACATGAAATGTTTTTCAGCGTTTGTGACCGAAAGGCTTGCTTTCATTCATGAAGTTTTCTAGCCTGCAGAACGGCAGTGTATCTTAATGGTTCAGTCTTACGAATTCAGCCTCACGAGAACTTCAACGAAACGATAAACGCAGGTTGGATTTTTGGTCTCAGCTGTCAGCCTTTTCGAGCCTAGATAAAAACAACTGGCTCAGAACACCTGAAGTCGACGAAAATCATGGTTTACAACACCTCGCTCGAGCAGATGATAATGGGAATGCAATTGTTCATACGATCTAGTTACTGTCGTCATTAGTCCCGACAGCAAAAGGCGTTTGCTTAGCCGAAACTATCGTACATCGATCAATGGCATCCCTTCTCACGATAGGCGACTAACCAATAGAGTGAGACTGTTGCTGATGAGCTAGAAGCCGTTGTGAGGCACACAATAAAACTGGTGAAAGCTGAAGTATTTTGTAGGAAGGTCATCTGGCCGAATCAAAGTGATACGGGCGGCTCACAATAATAACGGCTCCGTCACAAATTAACCTTCTTATAAAGGCGGAAACTAGCTTCGTCGAGCTAGAGACCGCTTTGCGTTTGCGCCTTTGTTTTTTAAATCTCGACAGCCTGTAATTTGACCTTCAAAACACTGACTTTCAAAGGATTGATCTTATCTTCAAATCGGTGCATTCATAGAGCAATCATGTACGTGACGACCACAAAAGTGCACTTCTACGTAAACGTTTGTTGATCTTATGGTATGGGACTTACGTAAAAAAAAAGTGGCCGAAGAAAAGTTTCCATAAAAAATGATTTTCTTAAACCTACCGATAAGCAATGGTTGTTTTCGCTGCGGATAAGTTTACGAAGGACAATAAACCGTGTAATACCAGTCGTTTAGGCTACTTTAGACCGTTCTTTGTTTGTCGTGGAACAGCCATCGGAAAACGCTGTGGCTGGTCACTTACTCAGCGGGAAATTTACATCGATACTGAATACTACTCGGATACCTATGCGATATTTCAATATTCATCGCTCTACAGTGACAGCGGCGTCAACTTTTGTGTAGCCGAAATAAATTTGTGTGAACCGACGAGACTTAAAAAAGTGAACGTGGTATACCCGCCTCAAAAAACACAAAAACTGCCATCGCTGGATGTTAGAATAATTCACATCCAAAAAGTGCCCTGTCAAAAGAACTTTTCAAGTCATGTAACTAGCCCTGAGAATGAGGTAACTTTCACAAACGGAAATGTGGACAGGTTAATAATTATAACGTTTCAATGCTTCTTGTTTCACACAAATACACTTAATAGGAATCACGAGCTTAACCATTTTTGGAATAACCTAACCAAGTTTACTTGGAATAATATGGCGTGGAAGGGGCAGAACAACGTCCAGAAAAGGTCAGTCCCATTGTTGATAAAATGCTTGAGAATATGTTACCTTAACTTGTCAAGGGAAAAATGCTAGGCGAAGAAACACATTCCGGCTTATTATAAACCACCATACGTCACGTACGAAACGTGTTGCATATTTTTGAGCAGAGGAAATAATGGATAGCTAGGAAACTGAGGAAGGTGTAGTTATGGAGTATAGTGACAAAACCCATGATGAGGACACTGTTAATAAAAGTGAATCTTCGTGCAGAACGCTAGATTCGTGAACGATTCTATATGCATGTTCACAAAAATAGCACCCGATTGACTCTCAAACGTTACAGAGCATTAATAAGAACTCACGGAAATCATAGGAGGATAATACTCAAACAATAAAGACTGTTTTCAAAAATAAATTCCTGTTGTATTCAATCATGGATACCCTTCGATTTCATAGTTAAAGCACATCAGGTCTGAATTAGTTACGAAAGATCACCTGAAGAAAAGCCTACTTCAAACAGACCACTTCGGTCATATCTAGTGAGTGGACCTCGTTGGTACCGACCAATCGACATACACATATACACATGCAGAGTAAGAAGACGATTATTCTCAGCATGCATATCATAATGAGGATTGCCTGGGAATTCTAAGTAGTATGAGGTATACACCGGATTAACTAGAAAAACCGGGGTTGATCATTTGAAACGGTCCCATAAAACGTGTGCTATCCAAAAAAAGCGTACCTGAACTATGAGAATTTCGCACAGATGCCCAATAGTCTCCAGAATGCCTCGATGCCACAAAAGCACAAGCAATAGCCCAGGTAAGTACAGTAAAACGTTCATTTTGATTGATACACCGATGCTGGACAAAAACAGAACAAAGGATTGTACAATTCGAAAAACGGTTATTTGGTAATAGGGCTGCTATCAACTATACAAAATCACACAGGCTGTACACCCAAGAAGGTATGAATACGAATCGAAACAGACAAATAACGATAAATTAGAACAAAGTGGCTTTACGGTTTAAATTTTGGAAGACAGACATTTCCAGTAGAAGCAAGGTTATAGTTCAGAAGCCAACCCAACCACAATCATTTATATAGACAGCAATACATCCATGGTTCACACTGATGCTTGACTGCTATACAACTACGAAGAAGAAAAGAAGGGGACGGGAAGGGATATAACTACTAAAAATAGCTACGTCTATATTCAAACATACAACATCAAGGTACTTACATCTTGCAAACAAACAACCGAGCTGTTGGTGAAAGTAAGGCCTCATCAGCAATACAGCTTTTTTACGGTTTTCACTGCCCCGCGTCACTAAGTGTACTCACTTCACAAACAACTCGGCCAAACAACAACATCCACGCCAATGAATCCGATTAACCACAATCTCATATAACGTCTCTAGCCACCGAACCTGGGAGTCGCGCAGGTCCCAGCCCGAGAAAAGAATCCGATCTACAGTGGCCAACCAAAGTAGAGGCTGATTACAGAACATGTGAAAAATTTAGTGCCATGAATCAAGCAGAAACGCGTTCAACCGGGTGTATGCAGCAGTCAAATATGTGCACCAAACTAAGCTTTATTCACGCTCCCATCAGAAGCGAAAAATGAAAGTCTATCTATAACCATCGGAAAGTGATTAGTCAAATTTGGAACCACACACCTGCATACGGTACAGAACAACCAAAGGAACGTCAGTAACCTTAGACCCCGAAGTAAGTAAGCTAGGGTGATCCTATTAGACCTTTACAAGCTGACGGCGTATAACTCAAATGGGATGTTACGGTAGGCAACATTCCGGCATAAAAATGAAAATCTAAGTTCAACTAGCAAGCAGCACACCTGATTCAATAGATCGCAACAGTAAACATGAATTTCAAATAGAAACACGTATAAAAGTGGTCAGGTCGATCGACTTACCTGAACAGAATACAACCCAGACTGAAATGCTCATATAGCAATGCGTTCAAGCAGGAGTAGATGGCAATCACTGCCAAGGGGTCATTAAACAATCGGAGAATGTAAATCGAATGAATGCGGTAGGAAATGACGCACATGAAAATGAAAACGAACGGGGGAATCTGACAAGAACCATAATCGTGAAAACAATGTTACTCACTTTTTCAAGGAGCCGGTAAATATTAAAAACCAAAATCAAAGTGACGAGATAGAGTATCATGAATATAAACTGAGCAAGCTTCAGTCGGGAACCACCCGATGTGAGCTGATAGAAAAGGGAGTATATATACAAAAAGCCGGCAGGATACCTGAGAAATTATACAATAAAACAGAACTTACACACAAGGGCCAGTTTGACCTTGTATTTTGTCGTAATCCAGAGTTCCGTTCAAAAAATATTCTACTTCTTGCATGTATGCCACCCAATCGATTTCAGTATCTGAAAAGCATACTAAAACTTACGCAAGATGAAACGTACAGTTCACACGCAATATAATGAAAGTACACAATATCAGTTCTGAAACAAATAATATGCAGGCCAGAGGAATCTGTCTTTTTCGGGAGAACAACAAATTCCGCAGAGGAACAATGACTGCAGCAGAAATCGCATTCATGATTTACGTAGGACAGCTAGCAGTCCAGAAATTTATTAACACCTGAAAATAACAGAAAAAGTATAACTTTACAATAAGAAAAATGGGAACGCCGTGTTGAAAAATTGGACGACGACACTTCACCTTTGGTAGTGAACTTTAAGGAAGAAAAACTAGGTTTCTGCACATTGGAGAGATAGACGCGTGAGCAACAAGGAAGAAACATACATACCAGTGTCCCCCGCAAACCACACAGAGGTAAAGTGACGACAACTTATGTCCTCATCACAACCGTGAGCTGAAGTTCTGTCTATGTTCTTAAAGAGCAACGGTGTTGAGTATGGTCTTACTGATCTCACAACAGGCACGACTGAATTAACACATTTAAATGTTCGACCACATTCGCTTAAGAACAATGCTCAGGTTGCTGATCACTTCGACAGATGGCGAAATAAGTGTCCTGCCAACAAGAATTACCAATCCTAATAGCAGAACTTCTTAGGCCAGGGGAAATCAAGGAATTCATTAAAACTGCCGAGCGATATGGTGATTATCCATAAGTAGTGAAAAGCTTGTGAGCTGTAAATTAAACATAGTACAATTGACTCTGGCTTTCACATTCAGCCAATTCCCTCTGAAAAGAATCATAAGACGCGTCTCGTTTTTGTTATAGCCCAAAAGCAATTAGGATTCACAGGTAAGTCAGTTCCAAACTTCAAGAACCACACACACAAACCACAGATAATTCACGCATACTACGCATTTGTACACGTGTCACCGTTTCTTCACGATCCAACTACTACAGGGAAAAGAAGGTTTTTCTTGAAACACATCCAGCGGAGAAATATTTTGATCTTCAAAAATCAAACAAAACCGAGGAAAGGATCATTAGTTTAAGACGAGACATAGCCCAACCTTCCAGTTTAACTGTCCTATTAATGCAGCGATCAAACTGAAAAATAACACCCGCTTTTTTGTGGTCTTTAACTTAGTACATTTGACTTTGCCGTGGCTTAGCTGACCAGGTTTATCAGTTTCAAACGATTTTGTGCTGGTAGGAAGTTCAAACGTGCTGGCATTACTTTCAATATTTATCCGTCTTGTTATTTTTAACGGTCTTTCTCTGTTTCTCTCTTTTCTGCAGTTAACTCACTCTTTCGCTCCGTTCTTCGTGGTGTCCGGTTTTGACCTTAAATGAACAGGAAATTTTTTTCTAGTTATGGGAACAGCAGTAACACCACAACTAGCAGTACGTATTAACTTAGTGGGCATACTGTTTTCCAGTCAGGTCATTCTTCCTCAGGCTTGCACTGACAGAGTTACTACGTTGATGACAAAACCATATTCAGCAGGTGCTTGTTCACGAAAAAGAAATAGTCTTAGATAAATCCCCTCTACGAGTTAACGTATTCGTTCTAATCAATTATGCATCGGTGCAGTAGTTGCGCAATTTTGTACTCCTCTCTTGTGGTCGTTATTTTTAAATTCGGTAGTGTTAAGCTGGAAAATCTGCTCAAGAAACCTACAGAACTGTTTTGTGGTGACTGGTTTTACGGTCAATGGACGAGTTAGCCGATTATAATGGATAACAAATAATGAATAACTGACGACGGGATTATAAGTATATACCCGGGAAACTGCATCATCGGCGGCGGTGGAGGTGTGAGCAAGGAAATAGAGACGCGTATCTCCAAGGCCAGGGCGGTGTTCGCTAATCTGAGGCACCTATGGCGATAGAGAGGTATCTCTCTTAAGCTTAAGAATCGCGCATATCACACAACAGTGAGGGTTGTATTACTTTACGGCAACGAAACATGGCCACTCAGGGTAGAGGACGTGAACCGTCTCCATGTATTTGACAATCGATGTCTGCGTTCAATCGATCCCATCGGGTGGCACCAACGGGGAGATTAGGAAGCGGGTGTTTGGCACTGATTGCCAAACGAGTTATTTTGTTCAGTCACTACATTTGCACAGACTTAGATGGTTAGGCCATGTACTAAGGATGCCATCCAGTCGTTTGTCACACCGAGCACTGTTTGCCAACGCTGCGGCCGACTGGCGGAAGGTGCGGGGTGGACAGATAATGACCAGGCGTAGACAAATGAAATCGTTCACGAAGGTGTTGATCACTGTAGGTCGGGTTTGTCTCCAAGGCTGGGGCCCTCGCGACTCACAGAGTCGGTGGTTGGAGACGTTAAGTGAGATGGCGGCTAACTGAGCCCAGTGGCGTGAATGTTGTCGTTGTTTGGTCGAGCTGTCTGTGAAGTGAGTGCATTTAATGGCGAGGGGCAGTGAAGGCCGTAAAGAATCTGTCTTGCGGATGACGCCTTACTTTCACTTACAGCTTGGTTGTTTGTTTGCAACGCGTAAGCATCTTGATGTTGCTTGTTTGGATACACACGTAGTTATTTTTGGTTAGATCCCTTCCTGTCCCCTACTTTTTCTTCATCTCTCCTCCTATACAGGGTTTGATTTTCTTTTTCTTCGTGGTTGTATGACAGTTAAGCATCAGTGTGAACCACTGATGTATTGCTGTTTATGATGATGATGATCTGGAACTTCCCAGACAACTCAATTACTAACGGCTAACGCATAAATACAAGAAGGGTTTTCAAACTGAGCTCCAGTTGTCGCTCGGTCCGAAGACAACACGGTAACCGACTCGTTTGTATTTATACGGTTTGTGACCACCACCATCATCATAGCAGCCATGAGCCTGACCAAAAGGTACTGTGCCCCGGGCCGTTGCTCACCTCAACTGTGACGTGGAATATCCTGGAAGAAAACGCTACTAAGAAGTTTGAAAATTATTAAAAGACTAAGAAGAACTAGAAATGGTATGGATGCAGGTACGCAATTGACTGCGACACATCACCATCTCGGATAGCGTCTCTAACCAGCGGTTTGAGTGATCAGGAGGACCCCATCCAGGCAGGCGACACCTACCCACTTTGCTCAATGGAGCAGTCAGGGTCTTCATACTTTCTGACCACGTTGTTGCTTGACCACCATGCGGTTTCACTCAACCGTTGGTGGCCTCAGTATATAATGCCCGGTACGGTAAACGCACAGCTGGCATATGAAGTACGTGATCTAACCATCGCAAGTGGTGCACCGTAAGTGGTTGACCAATTGATAGTGCATCCAGAACGTTCCGGAATACGCGTCGGCGAACGGCCACATTGCTCACGCGATCAGTCCACTTAATATGGGCCAATTGGCGGAGACAGCGATGGTCAAACACAGCAAGCCTGTTGATATCTTCCTTGTGAACAGGCCACGTTTCCGAACCATAGAGCCAAACAGAACGTACATAGGCATTATATACCCTTCCTTCCATTGACAATCTAACGTCTTTTCCACGCCAGAGATGACGCAGTTTGGCAAACGCGACTCGTGCCTTTGCTATCCTCGCTGATATCTCATCAGCAACATTACAGGCTGACGAGATAGTGCTACCCAAGTGTGTGAAACTGTCCACAGTCTCAAGCAGATTACCTGCAAGTAAGAGTAGAAATGCCCCAGTCTTGAAGCAGCACTTTGCACTTTGAAGGTGCGAAGCGCATTCCATACAAACCAGTCCGGTCACTCATCGTGTTCAGCATGGTCTGCATGTCTTCGACAGAGTGGCTAAGTAAGACAGTCGTCCGCGTACTAAAGATCGGTCAATTTAGCACCAGGAAGAAGCTCAACACTAAGCCCACTGGATTCCCGAAGCGCACCCTCCAGAATGTCGTCCATGACAAAAGTGAACAGGAAGGGGAAAATCAGACACTCCTGATGAACACCACTAAAAGTGATGAACGCTTGAGACAGTTGTCCATAAACTCTCACTCTGTTTGCAGAGTGGGCATACAGTGATCTCAATAGATTCACGTATTTCTCTGGTACTCCGTTGCGGAGGACAGCTTCAGAGAACGTTACGAGCAACTGAATCGAAAGCAACCTTCAGATACAAAAATATCACGAACGTCGGCTGTCTGTAACAGTGCCGATGTTCCAAGACCCGTCGCAAGGTAAAAATATGATCAATGCACCCTCGACCGGATCGGAATCCTGCCTGTTCTTCGCGTACCACCTGGCTTTCTCTGGGCTTAGTGAGACGACGTAAAATGAGGCCAGTAAGAAACTTGGACGCCATAGACACCAAACTGATGCCTCTGCGGTTGTCACATTGACTTCGGGACTCTTTTTTGAAAATGGGAATTACTGTTGATAAGTACACATCGCGAGGCACCTCTTCAGTTTCCCTAATTGTCTGGAGGAGTTGCGTCAGTTCTAGTATCAACCATTCGTCACCATCCTTGAAAAGAGAAGGAGGAAGGAGGTCTGGACCATGAGCTTCATTACGCTTCAATAACTTGAACTCCAGGACCACTTCTGCTTCCGACAGAGGGCCGTCTATAACGCAATAACTGACCAATCGGGTCTCGTCGCCCACATGATCTGGTTCTGGCCAACTGAACCGTTCTTCGAAATGTTCAGCCCATCTGTCAAGTCGGCGCGATTGATTGGTGATAAGTGAACTATCTTTTTCATATATGGTCTCACTCACACCGACTCGATGACCAATACAATCACGGACCAGGGAAAAAAGCCCACTGCTGTTCTCAGATAAAAAGGTTCTTTCCATCTCTTTCGAATGTTCGATCAAGTAGTGCTCACGGTCTTTGCGCAAGCTTTTAGTCAGCTTGCGTTTAAGTTCTCGACGGTCATAATCATATTCAGAACCAGGTGGGATCAATCGAAGCTTGTTCATGAGGTTTATCGACGTGACGGAAATCCAGTTCTGTCAAAACTGAACAGCTCATTCGAAACATACCTGTTCACAACATGCTTTCATAACTGCGGCGATTTGTTCCTAGTGTTCGTTAGGATCCTTCGTCTCACTCGAACTGGGCAACTTCTTTGCCAACGCCTCATGGTAAGCGTTCTTTACATCCTCATCGCTCGAATGTCAGTTAAGCACTTTGCATTTACGAGCGTAGGTCTTCCGGGCAAATGACAAAACAAAACGGGCACGCACAACAGGATGGTCCGAGTCCAGGTGGTTGCTCTAGAAGGCACCACAGTCCTTAACAGAGTGGCACTACCTGTAACTGATTGATATATGATCCAACTGTGTCCACGGCTGAGAAGCACACGGAGGTCTCCATGTAACACGGTGCTTCTTCATGTGTTTGAAAGCAGTACTCGAAATATACAGACTGTGGGATGCGAACAGTTGCGGCAAACTTTCGCCATTGTTGGTGCGTTGTGCCCGAACACCAAACATACCTCCCAGCCGCTTCTCATCCGGAGAAAGACGACCAAGCTGAGCATTCAAATCGCCCGTTAGTATGGTGATGTCTCAGTGTTTAGTTTGCCTCAGAAGGTCAACGAGAGCGTCATAGAACGCATCCCTGATAACAACCAAACAGCTGTCCGTTGAAGCGTACGCCGATATAATGAATACACAACGCCTTTCTGATTTGCGTCGACAGACTTTAACCGACGTATTGAGTCTGACAGCGCACAAGCGGCTGTTCACTGGGATCCAACCGGGCAAACATTGCTCTGCTCTGGAACTCAGTGCGATTCCCACTCCAGCCTGACCGCGAGATTCAACTTCGACGTTACCAGAAACCCTGAGAGAAAAGCGCTTGGATTGACAGTTTTCTAGAGGTGAGCTCAAATGGATAACCGTGCTAGAATCGTAGACCCGCGTCTCCGACACACAGCATACATCAATATCCAGACTTGAGAGAGTACTTGTCAGAGCAACTTGCTGATCGACTTGTCGGAGAGTGCGGACATTGAAAGCGCCAATGTTTACCAGTTGTAGTGGCCTAAGAAAACAATTGTCGTCTGAAGGCACATGGAAGGCAGAAGACAAGGGGGGTGAAACAGTAGGAGGAAGTTGTGTTGGGTGAGCAATGTCACTGTCGGGAGAACGATAACTTCTGATACTTCCCGGTCGTTTGCGTCGCGGAAGGGGGTTGACTTGAGGGACAACAGGATACAGGGTTTTCTTGGGGGACCATACCTGGAGCCAATGACTCAAGAATCTGACTCACTTGACAGTGAGGGGCTTGCCTAGCCTGAGGGCGCAGTGAATAAGACAGTGATGTCTCATTCTTAGCACTGCTGCGCGCAGTGGATGTACTCGAAGCTACATCAGGCCTTTGAGAGATAACAAATGTTTTTCGACCGTATTGGATAATACGCCGGCGGTCACGGTCAACCGTTGGGCAATCGGAGTGCTCTTTGTTTGAGGGTACCTTTTCTAACCCCCTCCTTCCTGATACGGAAGACAACAGTGCCGCAACTATAAAAAATAGTTCTGCTGTGTTCACGACCTAAGCACTCCTACGCGGTCAGTAGTGCGACATACAATTCTATGAGTGTAACTGCTTTTCATCTGACTGCTCCTCTTTGGCCTGTCTGACAAGATTGCACCTGGAAGGACCGGAACCCTAGTCAGTATAGCCCGCCGGAACAAAACAGTACACAAGCCCGGCCACCTCGTCAAGGTAGCAGCATAGGTCGGAGTTTGTGACCAATATAGGAACAAACTAAAAACTGGACCAATCAGGGGGAAAAACAATATAACGATGTACCAATCAGAAAGCGAGAGTTCAAACGGGTTACCAAAAATAATTACGAACTGTCGAGAACGTTCCTGAAGACCGAAGAGTCAGATGTCCGCGCGGGACTTCAAATTTAGTTAAAACTAGTAGGTTAGGTTCCTTACAAGGCAAACAGGATGTTTTTCAGATAACCAAAAACTTTCCTGAAACTTCCATCGCTCAACTTGTTTCACAAAGGTTGGTCAACATATTGTCCGTGGTTATCTTAATCGGAGACCTCGGCTGTCAAACTGATCTCTCGTGCACAACTGTTTTCTTCTCATTTAGCTAAGACCCTCGAACCAACATCTTGGACTCAAATATAGAGAAATAATCGGCCGAAGGGAGGAAGAAACCGCTAACTTCGACGTAGTGACAAAAATTCCAAGTACCTTTCAATAAGTCTAAGAATGAAAATCGAGTAAGGTGTTTCTGTTATATCCAGTGACTTTCAATGATATTTGCTATTTCTGTGGCCGTATTAGACGCCTATGTTCTAAATACCCAGCCAGAGATGCCGTGTGCAACACATACGGGAAACAAATTCTTTTCAGAAAGTATATAAATCCCCAAGCACTTCCTTTCTTCATCTGTATTAGCGTTACCTACTACAATTGCTGTCGTATTCAGAAGTATAACACGCGTTGTTGCCAAAACTAACGTAAACGGAATGCTTTTGAAAACTTCACAGGAAACTAGAGGTACTGAAATCCACAGTTCGTGGTTTGTCACTCTTCGGAATAATTGGGAAAACTTCAACTCGAAAAAAAGTCCAAACGGCGTCGAACATACAACATCTGGGGGAGGGAGAGAGGATACGTACTTTACCTACCAAGTGGAAAGATTCCACCCAACCTCGAGTAAAAGTATTTGAACTACCAAAGTTCTGTGCAAACGTTTTATTAGGTCATTATTTTTTTGAGCTACACAGGAAGAGGGAAATAGCATTCGAAGATGACAAAGCCTCCATTCTCACTTTGCGGTACAGACCGCTCATGTGAAGCCAGCGGTTTTCCTTGAAAAGTTGGACCCGAGTTGCGAATCTGTCGCTACACCATCCAAACCTCATTCAGTCGAAGATGAGTGCTTCAAACGAATTGATATCGAACGATTTCTGAAGGAAAAAATAACCGAGAAGTCCACATCCCCTTGGAGAACCGAGCTCCGGAGTACAATGAACGATCAGAGTAGAAAAATGAAGGTTGTGGATTACAACAAAGCCATTAGACAATTTACTTATCTTGACGCTTATTCACTTGGGAAAATCGATAAAATAGTCGAAAACATCTCTTGGTAAAACGCGCTCACAACTGTGGATCCTCAAAATGCCTATCATCAAGTTCCTGCCCTGGAAGCCCGTGGAAATTTCCATCAACTCAGCAGAAGTTCGCTTGGTATCGTCAACAACGTCGCTTATTTTCAGAGAATAATCAACTTCATGAAAAAAGCAGGGAACCGGATTGATAGATTCGTTTGTGTTAACAACCCCATAAACAGCGGTCGAGACAGAGAACACAATGCTGAAAACCTGCAAGTTTTGAAGTACACCCTGAAAATACCATTTGAAGCCTAGTGAAAGTGAAAACGTCTATCCACTAAAAGAAGTCAAGCCACTTGGCTATAATATCAAAAGGGGTAACTAAATGCTATCCTGAACCGTGCAAACCACTGCAACAGCTCTCACAACACCAATAATGCAATGCCTGAAGGTTTTCGCACTACTTTCAGTGAAGTTCGCATTTCTCTAATAAACTACAGATCACCGTGTTCCTTGTACCTATTAATGCAGTAGTCCGATAAACTACAGGATTTGAAAATGTTACGATTATTAACATAGATCACGGAACCTTTGGCAACTCAGAAGCTGCGAACTTGAATCCAGACGGAAGGCCTATAGTATTCATCCCAAAAATGCTGTCGTAAACAACAAAAAGTTATCAATCAGTTGAAAACAAAGCTCAGGCAATCGTCACAAAATGGAGACAATATCTGCTAAGAAGTCATTTTTATCTGATCACTGAACAACGTTCGGTTGGTTTTATGTACAACAGTCATCACACAGGAAAGGTGAAGAACGATACAGTACAACGTTGGACATTCAGCATTGAGCAAATCCACCCTAATTCTTCGGAAGTTCCTTTTTGGAACGTTCGCTCTGGGAGTAAGTTCAGCACTACAAATGAAATCGAAGGTCATTAGGGCGTGATCCCTCAAGTCGAGCGAGGCGTTCATTATTAAATTGCCTATCATTAGTTCCTCATTGGTGAAGACATAACCGATATGTGAAGGAGCGTAGTCCACAGGCCATCTTGTATAGTTAGTTACCTGTTCCGTAAGGCCAGCAGGCATAACTGTGGCTAGAAATGTTACAGGCATTGCTTCGACGTGGCCTTTGTACGATTAGGATTGAAAGTCAATGCGTGGCACGTTAAAGTCACCCATTATTGGGTTACGAGAATGTGGGAAAATCCTAGCGTGGGTAAAACTTCCAATCTAGATAATAAGAGTTCGTCTTTTGAATTATCCGAAGATGGAAGACAACAGAGAAACCTTACTAGCCAGCGTTCGAAACCATTTAGACGAATCGAGCACCAGACCGTTTCCTGAACCGCAGCAAGTATTGGACTGTTAAAAAGGAAGGCTTGAAGAGAAGTGTGGATATAGAGGGCCGATCCTCCTCCACTACCTTCAGTTCTGTCCGTACGGAAGATGACCATATCCGCTGAAGCGAGCTCAGAATCTAGGTAGGAAGTGCTCAGCCACGACTCCGTTATGGCAACAATCCGGGGCTTTGAAGTAGAACAAAATTCGCGAAGCTCTGGTAATTTATTTACTAAGCTAAGCGCATTTATGTACGTGCACTTTACAGAATTAATAATAAACAGGTGAACGTTCTCCTGGGATCGTGAATGGGGTGGATCATTCAAAACGCAACTTTGGCGAAGGTCGCCGACTCCACGAGTTTTCTGAGGTCATTAGATCTCCGATAGGAACCACCAGGCGACTGGTACGCGTGTGGTGATTGGCTTTTAATAAATCTCGTTCTTCTTTAGAACGATCGGGGTGAAACGAAATCCCGCCAGGGATGAGACGACGTCGATGGCGGAACTGCTCCAGTATATGCGATGCCATCTCATGCGAGGTAACAGTAATTTTGAGGAGTCGTGGTCGAGATTCGCCCAACTCTGGCTTGAGCCGTAGGATGCGATGAATACGTTGAACCTGGCCGTAGGTAAGTTCAAGTGCAGTTGACAGGAATCGCCACTGACTCTTGTCATGTCGTCGCTGGTGGAATCGGGAACATCCTTACTAATAACATTGCGAGATCGGTCAGTGGTTCCAGGTTCCTTCTGAGTGAGTTTTCGTATCTGGCGTTCAGCCCATGGTATATCAGGGTATGCCCGGCCCCCAGAGTCATCGAGTAGCGTATGTGCCACTAGGAGAACGTTTCCAGTCAAATTAGATGACGAAAGCACGACCTTTGTTAACCGAGGTTTGTCAGTATGTGGGAATCCGATTTCCACGCCAATCTCGTGATAGAGTTTGGGACACATGGAGTTATGCCCATTTTGGTGCAAAGACTCGTCCAGAGATCACGATTATGCTCGTCATGGAGCTTCGAGCAGCTGGCGGCACATTCCGGAAGGTTCTGAACAATTACAGAATCCTCCCGAGCAGATGAGCTCAACCTTTTAGGACCGACGGTGTTGGCGACCCCGGAGAATTTCACCGAAATTGCGCCGTTATTAACGTAATTCTCCCTAACAACATGACTGGGCTTCTTAGGTAGTACTGAGCGAAGAACCTCAGAATTTGGTCGCGTTTGCTTGCACGCTGTTGGCGGGTTGTCAGCAGTAATTGGCATGAGCATCTTCGGAGCAACCGAGGTAATCCTCTTTGAATTTAAGATAGGGACACAGTCGAATATTAACAAAACAACGCGAAGAAAAATTCATACTTACAGTATTCAAACTTCGTGTTACCGAGAACTAACTGTGGCAACAGTGCACGTTAGTACGCTGGAGAAACTGGATTCGCTGAAATTTATCAGTTGTTCATTGATAGAAGGCAGGAGTCGCCGACCGTGTGAGCCTGTTCACTGAGCATCTCGACAATGGAGTAAGCAGGACGTTAACTATTCTCCTTCTTCCAGCGCACCATCATATGTACATCTAGGAGCCGCTTAAAGACCACATCATTGGGTGCTAGTACCACCTGCGCTGGTAGCGCATTCCAACTGTTGACAGCCCGCCGTGACAGTCGAAGTACGGCATGAAGCCGCCCCGACAGTTGTTTGAGAGTCGTGAGTGGATGACCCCGGAATCTGTGCTCGTTTCGCAGGGGAAGTCTGCTCTGAGCTCCTCACCTACGTCAACTCGCAAAATGCGGCGTATCATAATAGGGTCACCGCAGAGCCACCTGTAACTCTGAGAGTACATGTTCAGATACTCTAGCCGCCGGTTATAGGAGAGGCCCCTCATCCCAACAATCATGCGTGTGGCTGCCCTCTGTACTCTTTCAGGTTGAGATACCTCACTTTGAGTAGAGGGAAACTATGGTGTGGCCGTACTCTAGTCTCGGACGAACATGAGATGAGAAGAGTAGGCAAAAGGCCTCCTTGGACACTTTAACAAAGGATCGACGGATAGCCCCAAACACCCCCCTAGCTCTAACACAAACTTGTGCTGTGTGAACTTGCGTTTTGAGAGTGTCGGACACCAGCACCCCGAAGTCACGTTCTGTATTACACTGTGTTAGCAGGTTCCTTCCAACATGATATGCATTGATTTCCCTGATATCTCCCAGGTACATGGGGAAGCACTTTTTGGGTTTAGGGGTAAGCCCCATTGAACTGTCCATGTTGAAAGAGTATCTAAGTCCTGTCACAATATATCGCTGTCCTTGTCTGAAGAGACTCCTCCACACTGTCATATCACCTGCGAAGACGAGGGCAGGCGATTGCAACTGGTCCAATAGATCATTGATCAAGACCGGAAACAGCAAGGGCCCGAGCACTGACTCTTGTGGCACACCACTCGGGGGAAGGCAGGCATTCCAATAATTTTTGACTGACCCTTACTGCGAATGACCTACTACACAGGAAGTCCGCTATCCAATTTGTTATAGGCAAGCTGACAGCGTACGCCAACAACTTGGTGAGCAAATGATTATGCGACACTTTGTCTAACACCTCGCTGAAGTCGAAAAACACCACGTCCAGAGTCCTGCCGTTCACTCTCGTTTCCACCCATCGTTCTCTAGTACTCAGGAGGTTTGTCAAGAGGAACGTTCTTCCAAAGTATGGTATAATTTATCGGAAACGGTTGATGTAAATTGTTCTGTAGCATCGTCGATTCAGTTTTTGTTTCCACCACAGTAGGCAACACAGTTTTGTTAACCGAGTTTGTCCGATTTGGGGAAAGGTACTTTTCCAAGGATTTCGTCCTAGCTGCCAAGAAAAACATATCGGTGGTTAAGTTTCGTACCGTGGGATTCTATATATATATATATATATATATATATATATATATCTTTGGACAAGGACGGGTGTGACAACAACTACTTCTTCCCATGCAAAATGAACTCGAACTTGAACCCGCGGAAAACAAACTTGAAAAGTGTAACAGGCAAGCCAGAGGTTCTGGCGTCGTGTACTCATTACACTCTTAAACCAACTTTGAGCAACGTGTAGACACCGGGGGACAGCGTTCTTTTGAAGTAAGGGTTCCAACGACAGTCCTGTCAAAGGAGACAACAGAAACAAGCGTGAGCCAAAGGCCAAGTAAGACACTCAGTCAGCACGAGTGTAGCCTGAGTGTAGTTTGAGAGTAACAATGGGACAACTTGTGACGCTCATGTGACACTCAGAAAGCTACACTCAAACTACACTCAGATTACATTTGCGATTACGCCTTTTACACGTCAAGCTGCACTTACTACGTCCAACCTTCGGTTGTACATTAGACTACCAACATGACTGTTTACTGTCGTCCTGAGAGGTGCTATGCCGCAAGGAGAAGAATCATATGTACTGGAAAAATATATTGAACAAATACAACGCAGAACATGAAGTTATCTTTCATCGTCGGCTGCTGCTAGTAACGTTTTCAGCGGTTTGCGCTTGCGATGGACGTTTTGCCTCATATTTTGGATCCACAGCTGAATAAGCTCTTTTACTTCTTGGTGTAACCCGAATATGCCATCCTGAACTTGTATAAAATTCAAACATGGGCAATAATAATGCAAGTTTCATGGATGTGTTTAAAATTCTGTATCTTCGCAAATACTTAAGATAGAGCAAAAATGAAACACAACAATCTTACAGTATTATTTACAGGCATTCGAATAATGCTACACATACTTGCTAGTTAATATCCAGTAACCTTAATATGCCACCCTGAACTTTCATGTGTGCATGCATGCACACGACTTACACAACTGAAAACAAAGGTGGCGTCAACAACAGACGCCCGTTTGACACTGAACATGAAAAACCGACTGGATCCGGGACCCATTGGCCTGTGCCTCGAACCCGTGTGCCAATCACTGAATTGCTGAAAAACACAGCAGCACGGTGCGTAACAAAAGTTAGACAATACACCAGATGACCTTGAAGCGCAATTTTCCATTGGCCAATTCAGTTCACGAGTTTTTTCAGATCCAGAAAGGTCTCCGGCTTGTTATTGATCCGCTTCTGGGTGGCACGGAACGATGATTCAGCGATTCAGCGATTGATACACGGGTTCGAGGCAGAGGCCCAATGGTCCCGGATCCAGTCGGTTTTTCTTGTTCAATGTCAAGCGGGCGTCCGGTGACCTGAAAGGCATTCAGTGAATTTTTTCAGCGATTTCAGCGATTTGTACACGGGTTCGAGGTTGTAGGCCCAAGTCACCCAGATCCAGTCAGTTTGTCCGTTTCGATGTCAGCGGTGTTCTGTTGACCTAAAAGGCAGTCATTGAAAACAGGGTGTAGCACCGCTCTTGGGGGTTACAGGGAATAGCGAGAACAGAGTAAAATAATAATCTAGTAAAGCATTATAAAATACTAATAAAACCACTTCTTAAGTAATTGAGCATCTACTAACGCTTCGAAGCGGTCCCTGGAAGAACAACTAACAACCTCCAATGGGAGGTCGTTCCAGTGGTTGATACCCCTATAAGAGAAAAACTGTTGCCTAGGAAATGTCTGGAGTGGAAGCTTATAGAGCTTCTTGTCGAGAC